>JAYMTN010001367.1:0-13033 GCA_036897425.1 Erodium trifolium
TCTGGGGAGGCGCGTTGGGCTTCGGCCTTGTTGTGGATCCGAGATTGAACGAAGGGTGGAGTCCTCCGGGACCAGTGTGGGTGAATGCTAAGAGCGAGTGATGGAGGGGAGATGGGCGAGGCGTTTAGCTATCCTGATGCGCTTCGATTTTATGAACTCCTGCATGGGTGTCGGAGGCATGACATGGTGCGATTGGACAGGGTGTGAGTCTGTCTCGAGCCGACCGTGTGTTATCTTGGGACTCGGAGTGAGTGCATGTATCTCGAATGAATGAGGCTTCACGAGGGGCGCCAGATTTGTAGGAGCCATTGGAGGGTACCAAGATCGACATAGGGGACTTTGGTACTGGAGATCGTCGGTGACGGCGGAGCACTAAGAAAGAAAGGTAGGGAGAGACCCTACTGGAACATATATATTTATTATATTTTGGGAAATTAAATTAAATAAACACTCATCAATCTATTTCCATTTTCGTAAAACTTTGGAGAAAGAAAATCTAGAAATCCGAATAAAAGAAGTACAAATGATATAATATGCAAATAAAAAAGAATATATAAATAAAATTAGGACCCACCACGCCACGTCAGGTAGGAGCGCGCTTCGTAAATCGCATCCCCGGAGGCTCTCTTCTTGTAAAGATTATCAAAACAAAGTGTATCGACCATTCCCACAATTTTACCAGTAGTCCCTAGAAAAAAAACCAGTGCCTAGCCTCACCATTGTACCTCCTTTTAATTTTGTTTCTCAGCATCACATACCAAATAACCAGTTCCACTGACCAGACCCACTTCTCTGTTACCCTATTTTTCTCCACCAAAAAAAAAAATCATTTTTTTTGTTCGATTTGGGCACATCTCAGGTCTCTGAAACCACACGATACCAAAAAGAGGGACCGTAGCCCAAACAACTTCCCAGATGGTACAGAGCACATCAAAATTGAACTATTCTTAGTGAGGAGAAGATAGGGCCTTAAGGGAAGAAAAAAAATTCACCCCTGCCTACCATTTGCCCCCTAAGCCACACCACCATGGCCAAAGGTGATCTCAAGGTACATTACACCTTCACTTCTTCACTTCCCTTTTTAATTGGTCGATATATGCTCATGTACAACTGTTATATGTGTAACATTTTTGACCTAGCTCCTCATTCCTTGCTCCTTGCCCCTATTAGGTGTTATATACAGAACTTGACACACATCATTTGGGGGAATCTTGGAACCCCTTTTTTTGGTTTGATTTGGGGTACATGGGTTATGGTTGTGGAGCTTATCTGGTTCAAACCCATCTTTTGGATTTGGGGTAAATTGTCCCTGACTGTGGATGATCTGTTCATGGATCAAAGCTAGGGTTTTTATCATCTGTGTGCTAATTTATGGATGTGGTGTCTAATTTTAAAGTATTTTAGTTAATGGGTCGTGGTCCTTAAACATCATTTGTCTAAGCAAAATTTGAACTTAGTGAGATGGCTATGTGGGTCTTTGATTATAACGACCCTTTGGTATTTTCCTTTGCCTTACTGCGATTGCATGACTTGCCTTGTTGTCATGCTAGTGTAGGAATATCCATTGACTACCTTTAACGGAGGGTGAATTCCTTATCAACAGTTTACATTATTGCCTAATTTGTGTTTCCAAGGAATTGTTTGGGTTATTTCAACCACACCTAATCATTCTGATTGTACAGATGGTCTTTGACATATTTTTTCCACAGGTTTTATGCATATGATGCATTCTTTTTTCTGAACAAAATCCTTGCAACTTGACAAAATTTCCCATTTAGCTGCTGCTAATAATATTTATATGATATAACAATGTTAAGTTGTAAATTATACTTTGTTTAATTTTATAATTTGGTTAAATCAAAGTATTAATTTTGTTTTTCTCTGGAGCTAAATTTATTCCTCCAAGGACTGGAATAATAAATGAGTCGCAAAAGAACATGTTTTCATTTGTTGTATATTAGATACAGTTTGCGTGCAGGTGGATTCAATAAAACTTCCTCTACATTATCTGTTTGTATTGATATCTGGGAAGATAGATGATGAATTTTGGCAGTAAAACCAAAACAGTGTCTAGGCAACAGAAGCCATTTACAAAAATAAATGGAATGAAAATATTAACAATGGTCAAAAGCATGTAATATTCAATTAAATATCCTTTCCGGCAAATGATATTGTTAATCTTGCAGTCTCTATCGTTAAACCTTGGCTATACTGCATGATTTATTAATTCTAATTCTCACATTACTTTTAACATCCTTAGTTCAATTATTATTAGTTCTTTCTTTAGAACTTTTTAAGTGGTACTTATTAGTACTAATGAATAGAGTTCTGTATCCTTATAGGTGACAAATATCTTTGTCATTCTCATTCATGCGGGTTTCCTTGCTTCCATAATGCTAACCGAAGAATGGAAGTTAGAAGTAGCTTTCTTCTGAATTCGCTACTATAACACCAGGATTTTCTGTGCTCTATTGGTGTATGTAATTTATGAAGTCGTGTCATTTCCATGTAGACTACCTGTTTCTATCTTCTTTTGATAAGATAACACCTAGGTCTTTAATAGTCAAGTGTCTCAGCTAGATGAACCAAGTTACCCACATATCAGTATTAAGACTAATAGAAGATTTGAATGGGTGGCGAGAATTGAAATATGAGATCTAACTGGAAGTAGTTTTTCCTCTCTTTTAAATGGTTTTCCATCCTGCACGGTCTGTTTGACCATAGGATCTTGCTTCATTGATTGTTCAGTTGAATTATGACTTTGGTCACTCTGTTAGTGCATTAACATAGTCAGTTAACAGGTTTCTCTGTGTTCTAGGCATTGGTCTGTATACAGCCAATTGTCAGGTTATATTCTGTTAAAAACTTGTAAGTATCTAATGAAGAGATGATATAAATTTATTTGCACAAGCATTCACAAAGCTAGTTGATTATCAGTATTGTCATTTGTTTTTCTACCTAAATGAAATGTCTGTTTCTACAGTAATTTATTTAGTTTTCACGTATTTCAACACATAATTTAGTTGATGTATAATCAGTGGTAAAAAACACATAGAATATTATCTATATTTAAGTGGTGGAATTATGGAACTTCGTCCTTGTTCTGGTGCACAGTATGACGGACAATCTGATTGCCCTCAACAGAACTCAGAATCTAGCTGCCTTGAAAATGGGAGACTAGTTGAGGTGGAGGATGGTATACTCGATAATTTATTAGTAGAAACAGAAGGTCAAGGTCAAGCGATGGTTGATGAATTGCCAGAAGGTCTCCAAAGTGAAGCTTCATATTGTGCTTATCAGGTGGGGGGTCAAAAGTTATCTAGTGGTTCTCAAGATTACAAAGAGGCCGATATAACTGCACAGAATTGTAGTGCAGAGCCTTGTTTTGCTTCAGAGAACTCTCATCAAACTGCGGATAGTACTGAATGCGAACTGACAAACTACAACAAGGAGGGAGAACCATCTCTTTCAGATCCCCAATGGCTGGAACATGATGAATCTGTGGCTTCATGGGTCAAGGTTACTTTCAATTCCTCTTTTTTGTTTCTTGGACTTACAGATATTTGCTTTTGCTATATAGTGCAGTGTTCATATACTCCTAATGAAAGCGAAACATGCTGATTTAGTGTTCATGTTTATTCTTCTCTGTTTTTTTTTTTCATGTACAGTGGAGAGGGAAGTGGCATGCAGGAATTAAATGTGCTAGAGCTGACTGGCCATTGTCTACTTTGAAGGCCAAACCAACTCATGACAGAAAGACCTATTCTGTCATATTTTTTCCACACACAAGAAACTATTCGTGGGCAGATTCGCTTCTTGTCTGTCCAATAAATGAGTTTCCACAGCCTATTGCATACCGTTCACATAGCGTTGGATTGAAAATGGTCAAAGATTTGTCTATTGCACGCCGCTTCATCATGCAAAAGTTGGCTGTTGGCATGTTGAATATCATTGACCAATTTCATACTAATGTATGTGATTTGGATATAGTTGTTTTTGTAGGGGCTAGGGAATTTTTAATCTTCATTTTTCTCTCCTGTTATGTTTTATTCACATGTCTGCTTTTATTCATCACTATATTTATGTGTTAATCCTTACAGGCTTTGATTGAGACTGCTCGAGATATGAAGGTATGGAAGGAATTTGCTATGCAGGCTTCTGGCTGTAGTGGTTATTCTGAGCTAGGAAGAATGCTTTTGAAGCTACAGAACGTAAGCACCTACCTTATTTCATTGACATTTAAAATAGTAGGAAGAACCATTTTCTCTATTATTTAAAGTTTTATCAATACTGTAATTTGTTGATGCCCATGTATAAAATTTACTGTCAATTGAAGATTCTTTAGTGGTTAACTGCTAATGTCGTGTCATGCACACCACTTAATTAGTAGATATGATTGCATGCCAATAGGGGCCAAGTGTAGAACAGAATCTCATTCATGCATCTTGGTATACATACACATATGTATGTATGTGGGAATTTCCTACACTTATAGGCTAAATGTGTCATATAAGCCAAGAACTCTTATAGCTATACTATTTAATCTCTTGATGCATATTCATTATATCTACTAGAATCAATACTGAATTTTCAACTTTTTAAAAATCAGTCTCTATGAGATTATATTCTTACTGTTTCAGTTAGTCACAATTATATCGTATTCAGTACCAGATTGCTTTGGAGCCAAATTTAGGTGGGCAGTTTAGAAATCTAGACAAGCTAGGAAACTTGATGGAATTGTTTAGTTTAATTTTTACTCTTATGTTTAAGCGAAGCTTAAGGTCATCTCAGGGCTTCACCATGATGACCTTAAGCTTGTCTATGTGCACATACATCAACGTTAAAACTAACATGTATATTTGTGTTTGCCTGGATGCTGCCCACCTGTCTCTCAACTAGTCATGCATCTATTCGAACAGCTGGTCACTTATCTTTTTAATTTGTTCTGTGGATAACTGGCGGTAATGAAGAATAGTGCTGCCAATATATTCTATCATAAACTTAATTTATCTTGAAGGATGGATTTTCCCTTGCCTTTTGTTTTAGTTTTTAAAATAATATCTTTATTCACCTCTACAGATGATATTACAGCGCTACATAAGTTCTGATTGGCTACAACAATCTTCTCACTCATGGGAAAAACGATGTCAGAACGCAAACAGTGCCGAATCCTTTGAAATCCTAAAGGAGGTGCATGATATAAACTTGTCATTGGCTGCATACATATATTACAGAACTGCATGGTACATTCAGTGTTAGATAAATTAGTATGTAGTATGCAAAGTGTTGGAATTCTTATTTTCTGATTTTCAACCACTAATGCTATAGGGACAAGTTTTTTGTTACATCCCATTTGCTTTTGGTTGTAATTGCATATGGCTACGTAGATAAATTGCCCACCTTTGTATACCTTATGTTTCGACCACATGACACCTTACTACGAAATTAACAGTGGTAATGGTAGATGGCTACACAGATTAATTGCTCACTTTTGTTTAGGTGCGAAGTATTTTTTTGACAAATAGATACTTTATTTTTTGACCACGTGACACCTAGCTGCATTAACAGAACTGGATGAGATGGTGACTTTACCCTTACCATATATTAAAATTTTCATCTTGATTCAATGTTACTTTGCAGTTTCATCTTGAGGGTTTTGGTTTTGATTTTGATTTCTGGTCCTTGATTGGCATAGTTAATTGAATCTGTTTTCTCAAACGTACCTGATGCATTTTATATCCTCTCCTTTGGCTCAGGAATTGTATGACTCTATTCTATGGAATGAAGTCAATTCTCTCAGTGATGCACCAGTGCATCCTACATTGGGTTCTGAGTGGAAAACCTGGAAGCATGAAGTCATGAAATGGTTTTCAACGTCCCATCCCATACCTACTGGTGGAGATGTAGAGCAGCGAAGTATTGATGGTCTCTTGACCCCAGGTCTCCAAGTCAGCAGGAAGAGGCCCAAGCTTGAAATTCGTCGTGCAGAGCCTCACACTTCACATTTGGAATCCAGTGCTTCAGATCAAGCTCCAACTGTTGAACTTGGTTCTGTATTTCTTAGCAGTCATGGTGTTGTAGATGCTATTGGAGTAGCTTCAGAGGTTTGTAAAGCAGAAGATAACAGGGCAGGAGCAACAGAATCACATGGCATTGTAGGTGATAGATGGGATGAAATTGTAGTTGAAGGAGGAAATTCTCAGTTAGTCCAAACCAAAGATGTAGAATTAACACCTGTTAGTCACATTGCTTCTAGGATACCCTCAAATCCCGGAAGTAAGAGTCAACAGTGTATAGCTTTTATTGAAGCCAAGGGAAGGCAGTGTGTAAGGTGGGCGAATGATGGCGATGTTTACTGTTGTGTGCATTTGTCCTCTCGTTTTACAGGGAACACCTTTAGAGCGCAAGTGGCTTCCCCTACTGATGCACCATTGTGTGGAGGTACCACTGTTCTTGGTACTAAATGTAAGCATCGATCTCTGTTTGGCTCATCATTTTGTAAGAAGCACAGACCTCAGAATGATGCTAGGAATTTTAGTTTAGGAGATAATACACTTAAGAGGAAGCATGGGGAGAATATTCCCCATTCAGAAAACATTACCGGTAAGGAATTGGTACTTCTGGGAAAAGTTGAAAGTCCCCTGGAAGTTGATCCAGTCTCAATGATCAGAGTTGAAACCTTCAAGGGGGAAAACAGCTTAACTGTGAGATCAGAGCATTCAGGTAAACACTATAGTGAAACAGAATCATTGCATTGCATAGGCTCCTTTCCCCATGATAATAGCAGCCTTTGCCTGGAAAGTCCTAAGCGACATACATTATATTGTGATCAACACCTTCCAGGCTGGCTAAAACGTGCAAGAAATGGTAAGAGTAGGATAGTTTCAAAGGAAGTATTTATAGACATGTTGCGTGATTGTCGCTCACAGGAGCAGAAGTTGCATTTACACCAAGCATGTGAGCTTTTTTACAGGCTCTTCAAAAGTATTTTATCTCAAAGGAACCCAATTCCAATGGAAGCTCAAATTCAGTGGGCTCTATCTGAGGCTTCTAAGAATTTTGGTGTTGGTGAGTTCTTGTTGAAGTTAGTTTCCACAGAAAAAGAGAGGCTTGGAAGGATTTGGGGCTTTGTGGCTGGTGATGGTGTTCCAGCCTCGGCATCTTTGTTGGAAGAACCAGCTGTGGTGCCTCTGGCAGCAGATGGTAGCCATGGCAATGCTAAAACCATTAAGTGCATATACTGCTCACAAGAGTTTCCCGATGACCAAACACTAGGTGCCCACTGGATGAACAGTCATAAAAAGGAAGCAAAATGGCTATTTAGAGGTTATGCTTGTGCCATATGCTTGGACTCATTTACTAACAAGAAAGTTTTAGAGATCCATGTGCAGGAAAGACATCATGTTCAATTTGTTGAGCAGTGTATGCTTCTGCATTGTATTCCTTGTGGCAGCCATTTTGGCAATATTGATGAGTTGTGGTCGCATGTGCTCTCTATTCATCCTGATGATATCAAGCTCTCTAAAGTTGCTCAGCAGCACAATACCTCTATAGTTGAGGATTCTCCCAAGAAACTAGAGCAAGTAAATGCTGCTTCTGTAGAGAACAACTCAAACTCAGGCAGTGCCCGTAGGTTTTTCTGCAAGCTCTGTGGACTGAAGTTTGATTTGCTCCCAGATCTAGGTCGCCACCATCAAGCTGCTCATATGGGACCAAGTTCGGCAAGTTCTAGACTTGCGAAGAAGGGTGTTCGTTATTTTGCTTATAAGTTAAAATCTGGGAGGCTTACTCGCCCTGGGTTTAAAAAGGGTCTGGGATCAGCATCATATAGGATCAGGAGCAGGGCCAATGCAAGTATTAAGAAACACATTCAGGCTACCAAGTCACTTAGCACTGGAGAGATGGGTTTTCGGCCTCATTCAGATGAAACTCTCAGCCTCGGTAAACTGGTTGAGTCTCAATGCTCGGCAGTGGCAAAGATCTTGTATTCTGAGATCCAGAGAACAAAACCTCGACCCAGTAATCTTGAAATTTTGTCTATTGCCCGTTCTACTTGCTGCAAGTTGAGCCTTAAAGCCTCATTGGAATCAAGATATGGAGAATTGCCAGAGCATTTGTATCTGAAGGCAGCCAAACTTTGTAGTGAGCATAGGATTCAAGTAAACTGGCACCAAGAGGGGTTTATTTGTCCCAATGGATGTAATCCACTCAATGATCCAAATCTGATGTCTCCTTTAGTGCCTCTTCCAATTCCATATGTTGAACACCATTTTGGGCATTCATTGGGTGCTGAAAACTATGAGTTGGAAATGGATGAGTGCCACTATATCATAGATTCCCATCAATTTGGACAGAGGTCAATACAAAAGTCTGTTGTGTTGTGCGATGATATAAGCTTTGGCTGGGAATCAGTTCCAATAGCGTGTGTGGTGGATGAAGGTCTGTTGGATTCCCTTCACATCACTGCAGATGGTACTGTTGCCCAAAATTATAGATGCTCCATGCCTTGGGAGAGCTTTACATATATTATGAAACCACTACTTGATCAGTCCCTTGATCTAGAGACACAGGTAGCCTAGCATTTGTTATGTTTGTCTTTGTTATAAGACCAGTTCTGCTATCTAGTCGTTGTTATTCTTGGCAATATACTAGTTTTGTTTCATTATGCTGACATACATTTATAATGCATGCTAAAATGATCCTCTCTTGCCACTTGGTTGTTTTCTTTTCAAGTAACATCTAATTTTCTTCTCCAGTTTTCTTGTACGAACATACATACATACTTGGATGCATTCGTATGATATGCCTTTTCCCACCCTAAAAATGAGTGGTTATACTTAACTTTTTTATCCCCTTTCATTCTCTTATGCAGACATTGCAATTGGGATGTTTTTGCCCCCAATCAACTTGTTCACCTGAAACATGTGATCATGTATACCTCTTTGATAATGACTATGAAGACGCAAAAGACATCTATGGAAAAGCCATGCGTGGAAGGTTCCCATACGATGAGAATAGGCGAATTATATTGGAGGTACTAATAACCAACTCGCACCATCTATCTCTCTTATACACATGTACAGTTTAAGCTGTTGTGATTATTTGTTCTTAGAAGAAATACAAGATAATAGTATTAACTTTATCTTGCGAAACACTCATCTGCTTCAATTATTAATTTGAATTCAAGACAACTTATTTATTGCAAACTGCGCATGTAACAATGATATACATTGCCTTGGATGGAGGGTAAACTGTACCAATGCATTTTGTGTCTCTGATGTTGCCTGAGATTCAAGAAAATTATTTGTCTATTGTCTTGTTGAATATACTATTAAAAAGCAATTTTGCAATTTTTTGCTAGAAGTTCTCTTTTATTGATGCACTAATTTGGCAAGCCAATAGGGCTGTTTGTTCTAGTGGACTCTTATTAAAATCGTTTTATATGCCCCTTTCCTAATAAAATTAGCAATTATATACACTTACAAAATTTTGCAGGAGGGTTATCTCGTTTATGAGTGCAATCACATGTGTAGCTGCAGTAGAACTTGTCAGAATAGGGTTTTGCAGAACGGAGTACAAGTTAAATTGGAAGTGTACAGAACAGAGAGAAAGGTAATACTTAAAAACTTTTTTGATATTGTATTCAATAGTCTTTCATTAACTTTTTTTCAAATTGATCAGCAGGGCTGGGCAGTAAGAGTTGGAGAAGATATCCAACGGGGCACATTTATATGTGAATATATTGGAGAGGTTGTAGACAAGGAGGAGTCAAATAGGAGACACAGCAGGTTTCTCATTCCTCCTGTCAGATGCAGTTCTTTTTAACTTTTAGTTACATTGTATTCTGAATGTGCTCTCTTGGATCTTCAGGTCTGCAGAAGGTTGCAGTTTTTTGTATAATGTAGATGCCCACATTAACGATATGAGCAGATTAATTGAAGAAGAAGCCCAATATGTAATCGATGCAACAAGATATGGAAATGTGTCACGGTTTATCAATCACAGGTAGGTAGTTTCCAGATCAGGCTATTTGAATTGTATAGCGGTTTCGTCATGAATTGTTTGGATGTTGACTTGGCCATATGAACATTTATTGGTCAAATAAAAAAATGGGCCAGTAGTTTGTTCCTTCCCCCTGAAGCACATTTGTGTATGGACTGGAAACCACATGGGAAGGCGACGAATGGGTCATATGATTAGAATGCCCAGCCCAAATAACGAGGCTTTTGTACCATGCTGAAGTGTATCAAATTGAAAAAAAAAAGTGGATTTAGTGACCATTTGATGTTTTAGTTGGTCCCTATTCCTAATAGCTCAAGAAGGGTTGGGGTTAACTTGATGTCAGAGTTTGATTTGGTATTTGTCCAGTGACTTGTCTGTGTTTTCTCCCCTTCACATCTTTTCGGTCCATGTGCAAGACCCTTTGTTATGTTGTGCTTGAACGTAGGGGGTGCATTGAAGTTTTTCAACCTTTTCAATTAGTTAGTACCTCTACCCTTCCCTAGGTTGACTAATTAATTTAAAGTTAATAGAAAAAAATGTGGATATATTGATCACTTGATATACCAGTTGAGGCTTCCCCACCTAATAACTTAGCATTTGGGTTGAGTAAGTTTGACAGAATTCATGGGACATGGCTTAATAATTTAGTGCATCAATATCATTTATATCGATTAGCTTGTTCTGCAGGACAGTTATGCTCTTTTAGCTCTAATTGTGTATGTCAGTCATTTGAGGTCTTTGCCGTGGAGGATAATTTTTCTTTTCTTTTCTTCATTAGCTTCATTTTTGTTCGAAAACTCTTCCTTGGATGATAATGAAATCACAGTGAAGCTCATCATCAGGCATTTAAGGTTATCAAACTTACATGTTTGAAGCTTTGTATTTTTATGAGCCTGCTTCCGCTTGACTGATTCCATACCAATGTACAGTAGATTTTTGAATGAAGTTTATTTTCATGTAATATACATGCAGTAAATCTTCGTAAAGGTATCGTCAATTGCCAGATATCTGAGAGAAAATATGCGAGGTTGATATAGAATAGGAGAATTTATGATACAAAGTTAGTAACCATAAGAAAATTCAAAAGGTCAAATAGTAAGTCTTTATCTGTATAGAACAAGGTTAGTTCATTTGCCTTGTGGCGGTAGCATTGGAACTATTGTCTGTCTCTTATGCCCAAGCGACCTTGATGAAGTGAAAAAGGGGAAATGCTCTTGGAAAAGATTTTGTGTGCCCAAGTAATGGGTTATGTATATTTTTTTGCTTATGCTATTATCAAATTTGAATGACTGTTAATACTTTGGTGTTGGATAGCTGCTCGCCGAATCTAGTGAATCACCAAGTTCTTGTGGAAAGCATGGATTGTCATCGGGCACACATTGGTCTCTATGCAAGTCGAGATGTAAGCACCCCTCTCCTTGTTTATGGTAAAATATTAATCTTCCATAGTAGGATGATAAACATATATACGGATATGTTGTTTAAAGGGAGAAGGAATGGTATTAACATTTTACTTTCGGCAACTCGTGGATCAAGAGGTAATAGTGAACACTGGTTCCTAATAATTGATTGATGTACTCTAATGAACAGATATCTTTGGGTGAAGAACTGACTTATGATTACCGGTACAAACTATTGGGTGGGGAAGGATATCCATGCCACTGTGGAACTCCCAACTGCAGGGGCCGCCTTCACTAACCGCCTGCTACAGCTCAGAACATTCATTCTTTCAACTTTAACCTTGTAGATGCAAATGATGACTTGTAGAGTGGTGAGAAGAGCTAGTTTCAATGTTGATGATGCTAACTGCGGATCAAGTATAATGGACTAGCTGCATTGTAGGAGTGGCACTAGGGAGAGCATTGTCATTCATTTCCACCCTACTTGTTAGATTGGAGCTGTGGTTGGTGTAGCTAGTCTTGTTAGGCGTTGTACACAGGTTTGGAAAATTGTTACATTGAACTCATCAAGATGAAGAAACAGTGACGTTTTTGGTTAGTGGAGGGTTGCAGATTGCTCAACCTCTCTGAGACGGTCTCTTGTAGTACTGCTCAATAGTCCGGTCTGAGGGGTCTTCCTTCCCCTGGGGGGTTTCTATTGTATCGCTTTCTTTTTCGGGTTGTATTGTCTGGACCTTCCTTTGGTGGTTTGTGGTTTCTATCTTAGGATTCACTCCATCTTTTTAAAGAAACTTTCTCTCTTCATGATAAAAAAAGAAAAGAAAAAAAGATGAAGTGTTTTGCATCAGATTTGTCATGGTTGAGGATAGTCTATAGAGCACAAATGACATGCCTGTTTATATTCGTTTTAATGTATCGAAGAATAGCGTAAACGAGTGATGATATCAGGCTTTTGTATGGTGTTTTGGCATTTTTTGAGAAATACGTTGGATTCAATTGTTGTATATCGACGATGATCAGACCAGAAAATCCTGTTACATAACAAAATTTGGTTGGAATTGGTCGAGAGATAGAGGCCCAGATGTCTGTAGGGTGATGGCGAAAGACAGACCAAACATGATAAAATTTGTCACATTGGCTACTGCACTTTGTCAGATACATGCTCCAATTATTATCATCGTCACCTCTACCCTTTTCTTACTTTCATGGTCCAAGAGCATCTTCAACCCTCATCGAATACACAAACCCTAAATTTAATGATTTTTGGTGCTTTAAGCTCCAATCCATATCAAATTGGGCTTTGGTGCGGATTTGAGTGATTTAGTGCTCAAAACATCTAATTTAGGAATGATATATTTGGTATGGATGGGAGATGCTCCAGACAGTTTGCTAAATGCTAAATCATAATGTCTTGATTAATATACAGAATGCACCCGTGATCCTCACGCCTGCGTCAAGAAATTCTCAAACACGAGAACCCCAATTTCTGCTGCATAAAATTGTATCAGTTTTGCATTTCGTTTCTCTTGTTTTGTGTCAATGTGTTCTACAATCTAAGAACTTGTAATTTGGCTGCTCTCGCAGCATCCCCAGGCTCCAAACGTTGGACTTGGAGGATTATCAAAACCTCG
>JAYMTN010001368.1:0-13032 GCA_036897425.1 Erodium trifolium
TAAGTGACAGCATTTCCTAAAGTTTAATATTAAAATGCTTAGGTTTGGCTGCTAAGTCACTTAAATGTATATTAACACATGTTTAACGATAATGATATTCAATATTATTACCCAAGTTAGTTAATGTGAGTATTATCCTTCCTAAGATTTTCATAAATCATAAATAAAAGGTAAGGGAAGAGTCAAAAGATGAATGAACTTTGCATTAATACAAAATCCTGATTTATTACCCATTAAAAATTATAATGACCGACCCTCCAATTTTTGGGTGAAATTGACCAGTTTTTTCTTAAATAAGTCGTCATTTTGTTTTTTTAGAAGATTAAAAAAAAAAGAGATTAAGTCGTTTTCATCCCAAACGCACATCAGGCGAAATGTCGATATTAGACACTCGAAAACAAATGAAAAAAAAATTGGTTAGAGGAGGTAAAAGTAAATGTGACTTCAAACATTTCAACAGAGCGGGAAATTGACCCTCCATTTCCAAACAAATAAAAATAATAATCGGAGCACGTCCATAAATAGACGGAGCCTTCGATCCTCAGATTTTGATTTGTGAAATTCAAAAAAAGCGGAAAATTCTACACTTTCCTTTTGTCGCTCAACTTCAAAAATCCCAAACCTCGCCTCCGAATCCATCGAAGCCTCGGCTTTCTTCGACTAGGGTTTCTGATTTGGGGCTTTTTCGGGGCGAAATCGGTCTGGATTCATGGCGAGGACGGTGAAGCCCGAGCCGGTTAGCAGTGCCAGCGGTGGCCGTAGTGGCAGCCAAGCTCAACGCGCCGAGCAGATTAGGGTTAAGCGCGAGCATCTGGCCGCGAATCGAGTTGACTCAGATGATGGCGCCGAGGTGGCCGAGGAGGGAGAGCAGAGAGCGAACGAGAAGAGGGCCATACGCTCTCGGTATCTTGCTCTTCTCAACACTATCAGAGGTATTTTTCTTTACTCGGTTATTTGTTTTCTCGTTTTTATCTCCATGGATGATTTTATTTGATTCTTTTTCGTTGTTGCAGAGGAGAGAGATGATTTAGTGAAGGCGGACTCTGATAGGTTCACTTCCATTTTCAATGAAGTGGAGAATTTGCACAAGAATGGTACACCATAACTATTTTGATACATTTGTATGTAGTTAAAGTAATGTGTATAGTCATTTCTAATTCCCCCAATTTTTGGGGGTGGTTTTAAAATAAAATGCCCTGCATTCTTAAAAGCTCTGCTATTTTGTGGATAAAAAGTTGTTATCATGCAACTCCAACATGTTTTTCAACTACTTGTTTGTGAAAATGGCATATTCTTTAGCCTTGGGCTTTTGTACTTAAATTAACTTTACTGCAGTGAGGAAGTTTGTAATTCTGTAATGCCAAATTTTGTTAATGCACATTTATGCAATGAAGTTTGTAACTTTGAATGTCAATTTTGCTTCCAGTTCATAAACCAAGAGAACAGGTAGCAGATGCTGAGGCCTTGTTTGACCTTGCTAGTACTTTGAGGACTTCTGTGAAGTCACAGTCTAACGAGGGGATAACCCCAGCAGATTTTATCAATGGTTTGCTCAAGGGTTTCGGGCAGTCTAGACTGGGGTCAATCACAGAGAATGAACAAGCTAGAGTTCTTTGGAAGGATATAGGGCTCTCTGTGTCACCAATTTTCAGAAAGTGTCCTGGGTGCTGCACAATGTATGAGTCTTAACAGTTTCTTCATTTTATTTAATGTAGGATCTTCACATTTTAGTTTTTAGCATATAATCAGATATGGAGTGTTTTAGTCACGAATTTTGTCTCATGCTGTGCTTTCTATTCTAGGCTTGGCCCTATGGATACTCAGATAAAGCAAAGAAAAGCTGTTGTTCAAAGAAAGCGCACAAAGCCAACTGAGAAATCTCAACCTGAAGAGGTAAAATTTCCTTGTGGCCTGCCTTTGATTAGATTTGTATGTAGTGTGATGGATATTCCAAACAATGTCAATATTGGATGAATTATTGATAAATAAAAGAATTGTTTTTGGAACTTGAAACATTGGTCATGTTTGGCTACATTAATGTTTGGTTTTTCTAGCAAAATGGGTATTCAATGCATTGAACAATTAATTATAGTCAAAGTGGTATGCATTATTCCTTTTCCATAGCTTATAAAGTATCAAGTTTGTATGCATTCTTGAGATTTCCAATTTTTATAACCAATTTGTTATTGTAATTTAAGCATCGGGAACTTATAGTAGTTCAACTTTGATCCATGTGCAGGTTGATGGTAGTGCGGAAGAAAAAACTGACACAGATAAAAATATGGTGACAATGTTTGATATTCTGAAGAAGAAACGCATAAAACTCGAATGCTTGATACTGAATAGGAACTCTTTTGCACAAACAGTGGAGAATCTATTTGCGTTGTCCTTCTTAGTTAAAGATGGGCGGGCTGAAATACTTGTGGACAATACAGGAACACATTTTGTCAGTAAGATATATTTCCCTACAACCTTATTATATTTGTCACATTTATGCATAACGATCTTCATTCTTGTTTTTGCTTACCTGTGGTTATTGATTTTACTGCTCAGAACCCAAAAATGCACCTGCTGCCAATGAAGTTATGTCAGGTGGAGTGTCCTACAATCATTTTGTCTTCAGACTTGATTTTGAGGATTGGAAGGTATTGAATAGGTCTCATTTAATTTAGCTTTTCCATTTTTATCTGGGTACATATATTTGTTTAGATAGATTCTGATATAGAACATATAATATAGACATGAATTCTTTATTTATTATTCTATGTGTTTTCATTTATTTGCTGATTCTGAGCAACTGATCTTAATACTTGTTTTGTGCACTTGCACTCCCTCCCAAAAGAGATAATTCATAGCATTATACATATATTGCCTTGTTTCATGCATAGCTAGTAAGGCTTACATAGTTTTGGTGATAGTTTGATGTTTAGGATCTGATAACTTGTTTTGGCTTTTGGGGCATCTGTCTTGGAATGAACCTATGTATTGAACTGCAAGAAATCTTTCTTTTATCAAGCATTTTTCAGAATTATTTTGATATGAATTGTTTCGCATCATTTCACATGTCACCTAATGATTTGTGTTTACTTGACTCATCTCTCCAAGAATTTTATTTTTCTACTTATTGTTGTTAAAAACATTTTCTTCGTATGTGTGATGCAGCTGATGAAGGATCTAGTGCCAGTTGGAGATGAATTGATGCCCCATAGGAATCCATTAAACAATCAAAATTCTCAAGAAGCTCAAGAAGAGCCAGTGTTAAATAGGTCTGAAGTATTACCTTCAACACCAATAAGGAAGCTTTCAAGAAACCGTGGCCTGGTTATACAGGAAAATTCTATAGTTGAGGACTCTCCTGAAGTTGGTGGTGATGATGATGATTCAAGAGGCAATGCTATACGTAAACTCAAGCGAAAACTCCATTGAGGAATGGTTATGCTCTTGTACTATGTCAATTGGAAGTTTGCTAATGTATATATGCGTTGAAAGAGCCTAATGACTTGGATTTTATGGCTAGGTTTTGAGTTCCTACATTTTCTAGGTAGGGTACTGGTTGGTTGCCATTTTGATTGACACAACTTCTGACTGTTTTAGGATTTACATTATGTAAGTGTATATGTTTTTTGTGATTACAACTATCATCATCTGTAATGATGATTCTAGAGTTGTACCATTTCTACACCTAGATCTAGGCTTCTAATCTGTCTCATTTGTTATTGCACTTGGTTTGTGGGTGAAGTTAGAGGTTTCATATACTATCTATAAAGTATTATCTGATGTACCGCTAGTAGTGATGTAGTTGGGTTTGTTAATTGTTTGTTTTAGTGCAGCTATACATATTTGTATGTTGACTCTAAGGATTATTATGCTCACCAGTATGTAACATTGATGTCATGTGTACTATGTTTATCTCAGTGATTGTATATAATATATATGTAACAGTTCAATAAAAAACTATGAAGTCGTTGGATACGATCTCTATGCTTGTGATTATTATTGATTAAAGTAATAAATTTGTCATATTCATGGGTGTTGTGTACAAAAAGAAGTAATGCAGAATTGCAGATAGTTATATACTTATTTAACAGATTGTCTACTTTCATAAAGTTAACAAGGGTAATTGCAAACTACAAAGTTGACGGCTTTGATGCTTCCACTCGAATTCGGCTGTCTTCAAGACCTCATCTCTCGAACTCTCCTATCTCTACTTCCACATTGCCGTCGAGTAAGAGATACTAAGTTATTTGATTGATACGAAATCTCATACTTTTGTTTCATTTAGATGAATTTTCTTACTACGGGTGATTGTTGATTAATGCCTAGTAAGTGTAAAATTGCCATTTTGTGGGTACTTTGATTTTTTAAAGCAAAAGATTTAGAAACTTATTCCTATATACTAGCCCGCACCACAGTGACGAAGAAACAACTAGTAAGCTTACTTGGACGACCTGCAAAATAATGCACGTTATCTATTTCAAAGCTTATGAGATGAGTGATCGATGAGTGTTTGTTTGGAGAGGATCGATCGAGTATGGTATGGAATTAATATTCCATCGGAGAAAGTTAAAAGGGCATGGAGATAGAAAAATTAATTGAAACCAAACTCTTGCTGGTAAACAAACTGCAAAAGAGTTCACCGGACTTCCCAGCTTCCCGGCCACTGCCGGAATCTGTGGTGGTCAAAATTAGTATAGTCCACATGATACTAAATCGCCATAGGCATTAAGTTTTACTTCAATTAATATTGGAAAATACAAAAAAAAATAACAAGAACAGAATCGAGCAAAGGTTAGAAATGTGGGCAACCATATTCAACAAGCAAACTAAAATCCTTCTCGCTAATACGGATCAACCAAGCAATATTTCATTCAAAAGTAGATAGTAGAAACCTAGAATAATACTCTTTGTTACTGCAACCTCGTTTTTCTTATATCAAAGAGCAAAATGGAACACACAAAAGTAGAAGCTAAGAAAATCAGATTACCTAACAAGAAAACAAGCCAGGTAGCATAAGGTTCCTACATCCCGGGCCTGCGCAGCTCTTCAGCTCCATGTGCAAAGTGACACCTCTCCCCAAATGTGCATGAACCCTTGGTGAAGCTGTCACAGATTCGTGTCTTGAAGTTGCTTCCCTGGGTCGAGCTCTGCATCCCAGGTTTCTTCAAGCCATGTCCCGGAGTCGAACCAATGTTCACAATTAGCTCCCGGACCATGGCACTGGCTTCTTTGATCTGATCAAATGTACCCTCAAGTTCAATGTTCCTCGAGTTGGGGTCAGACTCATGGTCTTTTATGGAAAGCTTGGCTCCAGTCATCCGGCATATTTGCTTTGAGTTCACACCATTTTTACCAATAATGGCTCCAGCAAGCGAAGCGTCGACGCTGATCTTAGCGGTGGCTGAGGCGCCAAAACTGGCTGCAGCCGCATTCCCTGGCGGGGGATGTCCCATCCTGCCACCTGTCCTTCCCGGAGTGGGTCCCATGGCACGGGGGTTGTCATAGGATGAAGCAGTTGCCTTGCCAAGCTCCCACTCACCATGGGCAAAATGGCACTTGTCGCCAAACTTGCAACCTTCGGCTGAGTTGAACTTGTTGCATAGTCGTGTCTTAACAGATGGAGGGACTGAACCATCTGGGAAGGATGGTGGGGCTACAGGGTTTCTACCAGGAGGCGGATGAGCTGCATTGCCTCCTATATTGTGCATCTGAGATGCTTTGATGCCACCAGGGATATAATGCGCAAAGTGACACCCTTCACCGAATGGGCAGCCAGAAGTGCTGAAAATAAGATAAGAAAAGTGTCACATGGACGAACACATAAATTTACAATGAAGCAATTGGAGTTGGATTTTATAAAAATTGTGTCAGAATGTTCCTACACAGATAATGATGATTTAAACGCCGTGTTAGATAGAAAATAAATGAAGTAACCACCCTGATGCTTAAAAGCAACTTACTATTCACGAAAAATGAGTAATACACGAGTAACTAAACAATTTAAAAAGGTTTTGATTAAATATGTTGCGAAACTATGTTTAACATTCACAAGCTAATAAATGTCATAGTAACAAAAAAGATATATAAAAAAGGAGAAGAGTATTGATCAACTGACAGCAAACATTGCCAATCCTACTCAGTTACCCCATGACACAGAAAATGGCCTTATCAAGACAGCCAGACTAGCCAACAAAGCAGTTGACTAGTTTGAAATTCAACTTGTAAATGTTAAGCCACTAATAGTAAGAAAGTGACATAGGTCAACTTTTATGACACGGTGGCAAGAAAAGAATTCACCAGTACAAGGATGCAAAAACTATAATTACCACCTTTTGGATCAATGTTACATCCCACACAACTTACTTAGTAAAGCCAAGAAAATGGGAAGACAAGGTGTGGACTTCCCCAAAGCAAGCTTACATTATGTAGAAAATGTTACCATAAACTTATATACCAATCAAGCAGTCCACACCACCGTTCTCGCAAAAAAAATTGTATCATATATTATATAAACCACTATAAAGTGGGTATGTTTTGCATCTGCTTTCAATTATTCATAGCCCAGCATGTAGTTAATCCAACAGAATTCTTGTGAGCCAACCATTTCCATTCAATAGTCTTTGTTATCATGATTAGAACAAAGAGTACAACCTGTATCACAACTTTAGCTCCTCAATTCATTAGTAAAAATCACATTAATCTTACTCAACAAACTGTAAAATAGTTTTTATGATACTTATCAGATATTAAAAATTTATGAAACTGCAATTAGGCTATTTGTTTTAGATAAGTTAAGATCTGAACCTGAAAAACTTTGTGCAAGGCTTCGATTTGCTTCCTATACCAGTTGTAAAGGAGTCCATTTCTGTTGCAGAGCATTAATTGATTTCTCAGTCAAATTTCAGCCATTTACCAATTTTGTAACTTCCATGAACATCTAATAACCAAGCTATAATTTGTTATCACTATCAAACTTAAACAATGTTTTATACAAAATCCATTTGTCACTGTATACACTGTTTATGTTTCGTATATACTTTTCCAACTTTTCTGAACAATTAACAGTTATAATGTATTAAGATTCTCATTTGGAGTACACAAAACAAGGGCATTCATCCTATATCATATTTAGTCTCAACTCTCAGTCTCTTGGCTCTCCAGCAAATAATACAGTCGGTTCATAACTTATTAACTTATATAGTAAACTGATGAAAACTTAAAGTTTCTCATAATTTCCTTTTCTACACAGGTTTTTTGAAAGCGAGACAGTGAGATGTATATGGTTTTTTGGCAGCAAATCAGTGAGGTGCACGTATAATGTATACCAGAGAGATAGATTTGAAATATGATCTGAAAAAGGTGAATTCCCTATTTGTCAACAACACACAAAGAATGAACAGGCATGCAGATTATTTCCAACTAACCAATAAAACCTATTTCTGAAACTGTTACATAAAAAACTAGAAAAGTAAAACCAAACTACAGCAAGAATGAACTGGGATTATCCCCCTATACAGTTTTGGGCTTTTACAAACAAAATTAAGGTAAAGACTCCCATTTACCCACAAAGCGTGACATGTTAAAATACCACAAAATAAAACAGAATGCCTCGACAACTCAACAAAGCGCTGAAAAACAGACATATAATCTAATAAGAACAACAAAATAAAATCAATAGTGGCAGCTTAAACGAATAGAAAAAAATGCATCTAGTAAGCAGAGAGCCACAGATATGCACATAACCCCCAAACCCAATCGTTAAATTGGCACTAAAAGAAAAGCAAACTACAACTTCTATGCCGACTTGAAAATGATATAATTTGGCTTCTTAACATTGCAAAACTTGAAGTTTTTCAGACTTGCTCAGAGAAAAAGGGTAAAAAAATTATTTCACTGTTCTTGTCCAAGATAGCAAAGCTACAACAATTTAAGTTCAGCTCGGCTAAACAGCTCCTCCTCATCTTCAATTATACTCTGAAACGTTAGAGATATATTGATTGAGAGTGACAACTTATTTCATTGCTTAGTTATTCTAGGAAACTAAAGGGAATTCCCAAGTCCATATTGGCATTTTTGACTCAAATTTTACAAAAATAAATACAAAAAATATGAAAACAGTTCAAACCCTAGATCACAAATACACCAGTACATACTATCCAACCACAATCACAATCCACACTAGTCAGAATATACATTCATACATAAAAAATTGCACAACGAACCTGGTCTGGATTTCTTGAACCCGCCATTGCCGTTCAAAGCACCCTCAGGCTTCCACCTCTTGCGACCTCCTCCATACTCCATGTTCTCGCAGTTCGCAGGAGGCTTCCTCAACAGTCCTAACCACGGCGGAGCTCGAGAATGTCGATAAAATTGACCGAAAATGCGGGAAAAAGTGGAGGGTTTTAGGTTAGGGAGAGGGCGAGTACTGGTCTCGGCGGGGCTTTTAGAAAGAGAAGACGAACGCGATGCAGTAGAGGAGAGAAAAATAAGTACGAGACACGAAATTAAAAATTAAAATAATAGATGGCGGAATCGAAATTAGGTTTAAATGTAGTTCATAATTGTATTCCTCTGCTTCAATGATGCGAGCTTGACGTAGGCTTCACGTGCCGCGGAGCGCATGATTTTGGTTAATTTCTTAGATCTAACAGTGTACGGTTGAGATTTCACGTATGCTTCGGGGAGTTACTGGGCTTCGGTATAGTTTCGGGCTCTACTAACAAGCCCAACTCCAAAACCATCACAGAAGTCCGTCCAGATCATGCCAACTACCAAAACGGCCCTTCAGTGAAGGAGAAGGTCGGGTTACTTCCGTCATTCGACTGCGCTCTCTAATCACCTGTCGACGAGCCCACGATTGCTTCCGTGTCAGTGACATGAATGACCTGATCGTCTGACGAACGATGCCATCAGCCCGTGTAAATGCTGACGCGTGGCGCAGAGGTGCGAGAGTTGTGGTTGCTACCGTGTTACGGTGCCAGGATCCTGCACATGTGCGTAAGAATCTAGGTGGGCCCCGCCGATTGCGAGTCCCGAGAATGCAGAGAGCGCTTTAAATATTGCCTAGCAGAGAAGGAAGAACCAACACCGGTAGTAACCACTATTTTATTCAGAGCCTTACAGAGAGAGATAGAACAGGAATCGTTTATTTTCCGGTAATTCCCATCTCTAGAATATTTTAAATGCATGGTTATATGATTATCATGTGTTTAGCATTAAATTATATTGTTTTCCCATTTGTTTCTGCTTGATCGTCGTTTGATCTGCGTTTCTTTTTGTTAGTCATGCCGTGTTTGTTTCCCGGGAAAATCTGTTTTTCTTTTATGTTTTCGTTGTGGTTCAATTGCTAGTCTCTGGTTTTGGTATACTGTATTGATTTCATGATGCAATTAGGAAATGACTTGCCTTCTTTCTCTAGCCGTGCAAATGATGATACTCTGTTTTATCACAATTTTGTGCTTTTGGCTTAGGTTCTAAAAATCGTTAGCCACTAGTATGGCGGGTAGAACCTTTTGGGAATTAATCAGGGACTAAACAGGGATTAATCGAGGAATAAACGAATTAATCGGATTGACCAACAAGGAAATGACGTCTAAGTCTAAGCAGGGCCTGTCAGTATTTTTAGAACATATCTTCTATATGTCACTAGTTATTCTTATATCTCTATAAGCCAAACAAGTTGTCTACCTCCAATTTATCACATTAATAGAAGATATGCCATTTTTTAATGTTGAATTGATGTTCTTGTCTCCTCTCAATTGTTCGAGCACAATGTGTTAGAGTTGTTGTCCAACTCGGTTGTGAAAGTTTTACATCGAGAATATGTGGATTACAAGCTCGTAGTCGTGGATGGTGCGGTTTTGGTGGGTGATGAATTGCCCGCATATTAAAGCTCGATCCACCTAAAAACCCGAATTTATAAGTAGACGTTTATATGTATTCAACTGTTCTTTTATTCACATATTTTCAATGTGCAACTCTAACAATAGCACATCTAAAACATATGTATCATGATTTATAAACGTCTCAGAACAAGCTTGAGTAGATTGCATGTTGCAAATGGTGAAATGAGACATTGATTTTATGACAATGACAAGAAACATGAAGGTTCATGTCGGGTAAAGCTTGTCATTGGTCACTCACATTCATCAATTAACTGATAGATATCCCTCTTTCTGAACTGCAATAACCCCGAGTAATTAAATTGTTGTTGGCAACGATTGTGATGGAAGGAAGAGTATTTAAGAATTTAATCTTACTTAAGAATTAAGATTAATCTGTCTTTGTCTTTTTTCTTTTCTAGTCTTATTCACATGCTACATGATTTTAAAGCTGCTATGGACAAAACTGTAGTAAAAACTTGGTTACTGAAGGAAACCCAATAGGTAGATTGATGAATTGGACCACTTGGGTCTGGAAATTTAGAACTCTATGTTATACTTAACAAGTGTATGATGGTAAGCAAAGAGTATGAGCTATATATGGTGAGGTTCTGGAGAAACCCTCCCACCTGTCAATGGTCCACACCCACTTCACACTTCAGTGCCTTCTGGCATCTATGTTTTGTCTTCTTCTTCCCCAAACCATGAGCCTACACATTTTTTCTCTCCTTCAATCCTGTGTGCCTGACCCATCTCTACCAAACAGCCATTAATGTTGTGCACTAATTCTATGGGTGCTGCTCAGCTTCACACCACAGATTTATAACTCTGCTATACACCTGTTCTATCGATAAATTTGTGATTTTGATTGTTGTTTTGAATACCCTTTTTCAGGATCTCGCAATGGGAGCTGGTGGCCGGATGTCCGTGCAGAGCCGCAAGTCGCCGGAGAAGGACACATTCCGGCGAGCGCCGACGGAGAAGCCTCCGTTCACGCTGAGCCAGTTGAAGAAAGCCATCCCACCCCACTGCTTCCAGCGCTCCCTCCTCCGCTCCTTCTCCTACGTTGTCTACGACCTGGCCGTAGCCTCCCTCTTGTACTACATTGCCACCTCGTACATCCACCGCCTCCCGGGCCCGCTCCCTTACCTGGCCTGGCCCATCTACTGGGCCTTCCAGGGCTGCGTCCTCACCGGAGTCTGGGTCATAGCCCACGAGTGCGGCCACCACGCCTTCAGCGACTACACAAAGGTCGACGACACCGTGGGCCTCGTCCTCCACTCGGCCCTCTTGGTCCCGTACTTCTCCTGGAAGTACAGTCACCGGCGCCACCACTCCAACACCGGGTCGCTGGAGCGGGACGAGGTTTTTGTCCCGAAGCCCAAATCGGAGGTCCCCTGGTACTCCAAGTATCTCAACAACCCACCGGGCCGGGTCATGACCCTTGCGGTGACTCTCATCCTGGGCTGGCCCTTGTACTTAGCCTTCAACGTCTCGGGCCGGCCATACAACCGCTTCGCGTGCCACTTCGACCCACACGGCCCAATATACTCGGACCGCGAAAGGCTCCAGATCTACCTATCCGACGCTAGCATCCTGGCGGTGACAGGTGTCCTCTACCGTGCCGCTATGTCCAAAGGACTGACCTGGCTCGTGTGCGTCTACGGGGTTCCGTTACTGATCGTCAACGGGTTCCTCGTCCTGATCACGTTCTTGCAGCACACGCATCCTTCGCTGCCTCACTACGACTCGTCCGAGTGGGACTGGCTGAAGGGGGCTCTGGCCACGGTGGACAGGGACTACGGGGTGCTGAACGGGGTGTTCCATCATATTACGGACACGCACGTGGCTCATCACCTGTTCTCCACGATGCCGCATTACCATGCCGAAGAGGCGACGAAGGCGATCAAGCCGGTCCTGGGCGAGTATTACCAGTTCGACGGGACGCCGTTCTTCAGGGCGATGTGGAGGGAGGCGAAGGAGTGTCTGTATGTGGAGCCTGATGAGGGGAAGAAAGGAGGGGTGTTCTGGTACCGGAACAGGTTTTGATGATGCGTCATGGTCTTGACGAGTCCAGGTAGTGTTTGTTTGTAAGTTTGTTTATTATGCTTTTGATGCCACGGTAGTGTAGTGTCTGTTAGTTTAGTCTGTCTTGTGGTGTTTGTTGTGTAATGAATAATTAGTGTGACGGAGCTTTGTGAAATGAACCTTCAGCATTTGCATTTTAATTAACACAAAAGGAAAAAAAAAATGTTCTTATTTTTCACATCAGATATCAAATATCAAATATCTCGAAACCTTAATCTATCTAAGCTTGTCTTAGGTGTAATTTCACCATTTTGTTTTGATGTGCTTGTAAAATTGGGTAAGGAATGAAACAATGTCACCACGGCAAAAAATACCAGTGAGCAGAAAAGCAAAAAGATTGTTAGACTTAGAACATCAGTAGTCGGAAGCGATTTCCCAACATATTGTGTTTGAAAAATTGGAAACATGGATCAAAATATTCGTATTGCAGCGTTTACTCAATGATTTTACTCAATGATTTGGGACATCATTTTTGCATCAGGCATTTTCATAACCGTCGATAGCTTTAGCAAACTAGTTAGAATTTTAGGATAAATAAACTTAAAATACCTTTTATATTTGGCCGGCTGTTCATCTCTTGCATGTCACATATTTTGTTTTTGCATAATTGCATGATATTTATCTTAACATTCGTTACTTAACCTCAATCTTTGAACTTTAATAACGTTAAAGGACTACCTATGTTGTTATATTTAGAATGGTAAATCTCATCTCATCCCAATAACTATCATAAAAATGTAGATGTATTGTACTTTAAAGTAATATGTTAATGTTTTATATAAAAAAAAGTAATATATTAATGTAACTTTTATTTTAGAATAATGTAATATTTCTGAAGTATTTAGAACATGTGGCGATACTGTGCATGTAACGATAGTCATGTCATCGCTATATTCAGACACGAAGAGCATATGGAAACTTGGGAGGAATTTGTGTAAGCAAATGTTGCTTTATTGCAGGCATGGTGAAATAAAATAAGTATATTTTTCAAGTGTGGAGACAATAATAAATATTTGTTTCAGAGTGCTTATATTTGTATCATTGTTAGTAATAACGTATTAGA
>JAYMTN010001369.1:0-13024 GCA_036897425.1 Erodium trifolium
TACCTTTCAGACTCAGATCAGATCTGTGTATTGTTAGGGTTCGACGTTTCTCCTCTCTTTATGCTTACCTTCAATCCCATCAGCTCTCACTTTATCATCTCTCCACCGCATTAAATGAAATCCAACGCCAACGGTCACAAGACGGGACTCGACAGAGCTTGTCGCTAGCTTTGAGGGGGCCATGGTACCAACGGGAAGGTGAAAAGGGGACGTGAGATTGGTTGAAGCTGACAGCAACTCGGCGGCGTCGACGAGGTGAAGAGAGAGAGGGTGAGGAAGAGTCAAGAATAGAGAGAGATGATTGAGGTCGGCGACTGCGAGGGTAGGGTTTTGCTGAATCGAGAGGAGAGGACAAATTGCTGAATCGAGAGGAGAGGACAGGCTGTGTGTGTAGGCGTGTAACTCGAGCCTCGAGTAAGGTGACATCCAACAGCCAGAAATCATACCCTAGATCGGACAGCTGAGGCGAGACAGGCCTTTGGGCGAGACAGGCTCTTCAAGCTTCACTTCGGGCTTCACGAGTTGGGCCTGAATACTGGCTGGCCCAAGCTCTATTAAATGCTACAGTGCCGGTTTTTTTGGTCACCGCCGGTTTAGCACATCCAAACCGTTGACCGCCCGTTGACCACCGGTTCAGTGATTTTCAACCCATCTCCGGCCCGGGTAAAATCGGTTCTGGGTATTTCGGTGACGGTGACGGTCGGGGACGGCCGGTTTCCGGTGATGGGCGGATTTTTTCCCAACCCTAATGTTTTAGGTCAACTGGTAAGGATGTGTCTTCTGGCATTCAGTCATGCATTCAAATATTAGAATGCTAACTTTTTATCCCAAATTGTATTGGACCGGATATTATCCGGTATCCGACAATTTTTTATTTAGGGATCCGTTTCCATATCTGTATCATTCGACTATCCTGAACCCGGATCCAAATTTTGTCCATTTCGTACTGGACTGGAAAAAATGTGATCCGTATATGGATTTTTTCCCGGATACGGTTTTTTAAGCACACCTCTAGATGGAGTTATCAATGTTGTATAGTTAGAGTTAGGACAAAAATTTATAAATAGATTAAATAAAAACTCTATAAATCTTGGAGCCAAATTCATTAATTGCGTGTGAACCTTTAAATGGCATACAGACACACCTGATTAAACAATTTTACAAAAGAAGGAAGTGAAAGACAGTGAGGGGGTTGACTCGAGTCTTGCTACCCAAGCCAACCCCATTTCGGAGCGGACATAATACATAAAAGCTGAAAATACCGTTGGAGTCGGAGAAGCTCAAGTCTTCAACTGCAGAAAAAGTTAGTTCAAAATATCTAACAGTCAACTCCTAACAGCCCCATTTTCCCTGCGATTTTCTCTCATTTTCCTCCCTCCCAAACACAACCCTTCCTCTACGCTCCAACTCTGTTCCTCGCTGAGTTTTGTTTTATATCCTTAAACCAACGAGACCCCACATGGCCTCTCACCCTTAAAACACCGATCCCGATCTCTCTGCCATGGGCTTCGTCGACATGTCGAACAATCCTCCTCCTCCGTCGTCTCGCACCAAGGACTTCTTCGCCACCCCTGCTCTTTCTCTCAGTCTCGTAAGCACCAGCAACATTCGCTCAATCAATTCGATTGTCATTTGATTTGTTGTTTCTTAACTGTTTGCTAAAAAAAATTGTAGGCAGGGATCTTCCGCCATGCCGGAGCTTCCCCGGCCGCTGCGTCGAACATGGAGGTGGAGGAAGGGGACGAGGGGAGCGGCGGCGGAGTGGGAGGCGGCGCCTCTAGCGTGAGGGACGAGACGGTGGAGATCAGCAGCGAGAACTCCGGGCCGGTGAGGTCGAGATCGGAGGACGAGTTCGACGGCGAGGGGGAGGCGGATGAGGAGGATGACGCCGGCGACAAGAGCAAGAAGAAGAAGAGGAAAAAGTACCACAGACACACCGCCCAGCAAATCAGGGAAATGGAAGCGTATGTTTTCAGTTTCCTCTGTCTTTTTTTTTTTGTCCGGCGGCGCCCCAACCGGGTCCACTCTTCACTCTTTACCCTAATTTTATTTTATGGGCAATTAATTTGGTAACCAAATAAATAACTTTGGCATGTGCATTTAAAGAAGATTCAAAATACAGTTTCGACCCAAACTGGAGTACATAGAGGGATTCAAATTGAAGCATGTTCGACGGGAAGCAAATAAAGCTGCCCACATGTTGGCAAAAAATACTTGTAATTGGAGTTTTATTGATTGACATATCACTGAAATCCCACTGTCACTGGATTTGATACATTAATAAAAGTGATGCCATATTCTCAAAAAAAAAAACAGTTTCGACCCGTTAAATCTTTTGTAAATAACTACTTATATTACAAATGTGGTGTGCACGTTTGCTATGTTACATTGTTTCGGTCTATGGGTCTTGCAGATTGTTCAAGGAATCACCGCATCCGGATGAGAAGCAGAGGCAGCAACTAAGCAAGCAATTAGGCCTTGCTCCTAGGCAGGTCAAGTTTTGGTTTCAAAACCGAAGAACCCAAATCAAGGTACTTTAATTTGTTCAGTTATTGCTTGTGTTATTTCTTAATCAGACAATGATACATAATAAACCCCTATTTGCTTCAGGCAATACAAGAACGTCACGAGAACTCTCTGTTGAAAACCGAAATGGACAAGCTGGCAGATGAAAATAAAGCCATGAGGGAGATCATAAACAAAGCTTGTTGTCCCAATTGTGGCTCTGCCACCACTACTCGGGACACTGATCTAACCACTGAGGAACAACAGCTTCGGATCGAAAACGCCAGACTCAAAGCCGAGGTATAGATTTTGCATGCCAACGTTTGGTTCATGAGAAGTAGCTAAAAAATGTACTCATGGGTTCATTTTGTTAGAATATAACTGTAAAGGAGTTTTCAACTATCAGCTTGAGCTTTTACTTGAATTGGTTCTATGATATGGTGTAAGAGCCCGTGAACAGTGTTAGAATATAACTATAATTGGACTTTTAAATATCAGATTGAGCTTTTAGTTGAATTGGTCCTCTAATACATTTGATTCAGGTGGAGAAACTTAGAGTGGCGTTAGGGAAGTACCCTCCAGGAACATCGTCACCGTCATGCTCAGCAGGAGGCGACCAAGAAAACAGAAGCTCTTTGGACTTGATTACAGGAAATATTGGGCTTGAGAGGTCGAGAATCATGGAAACTGTGAATCAGGCAATGGAAGAGCTCAAGAAGATGGCTTCTGCAGGAGATCCACTCTGGATAAGGAGTGTTGAGACCGGTCGAGAGATCCTTAACTATGATGAGTACATGAAGGAGTTCAATGTTGAGAATTCGAGCAGTGGAAGGCCAAAGAGATCGATTGAGGCATCAAGAGAGACTGGAGTTGTCTTTGTGGATCTCCCGCGGCTTGTTCAGAGTTTCGTGGATGTGGTAAGAAAAAAGAACAGCCTCTTTGAGTAACATGTTCTTTCTTTTGTCTCAAGGCTTCTCATACATTTTCTTATATATGATAGAATCAATGGAAGGACATGTTTCCTTGCATGATCTCCAAGGCTGCTATAATTGATGTTATCAGCAATGGTGAAGGCACGAGCAGAAATGGTGTAGTACTTTTGGTAAGTCCTCTTTGACCATTTGTTGTTTGGATGCTGAGAAAGTTAAGAGGAATGTAGTTAGAAAAATAACATTAGTTAAGGGGTATTGTTAAGTTTTTCAGAGCTAGCAACCAAACTGAGCTAAACTGAAGCAAAACATCATTTTGAATCTTTTATGAGGAATGTGCTACTGAAATTTAACTTAACATAGTAGAAAATCACTGTCATAATGAAAGAAAATGGATTGCTAATCAAACTCTTACTCTTTTATGGTGATTCTTTACAGATGTTTGCAGAAATGCAAATGCTTACACCAATGGTGCCAACAAGAGAAGTGTACTTTGTTCGGTATTGCAAGCAACTGAGTGCAGAACAGTGGGCGATCGTTGATGTCTCCATTGACAAAATTGAAGATAACATCGATGCCTCGCTCGCGAAATGCAGAAAACGCCCATCTGGCTGCATAATTGAGGATAAATCCAATGGCCATTGCAAGGTATGTTCCTTCAATTCTACTTATTTCACTTTCCCTTGTACAAGTTAAGTCATCATCTTCCATGGCTTTCAGGTGACATGGGTTGAGCATTTAGAGTGCCAGAAGAGCACAATCCACGGCACATACCGCTCCATAGTTAACAGTGGCCTGGCCTTTGGTGCTAGGCATTGGATGGCAACTCTGCAAGTACAATGCGAAAGGCTCGTCTTCTTCATGGCAACCAATGTTCCCACCAAGGATTCAAGTGGTGAGCCATGACTTCATATCATTTTTCTTTCCTTTGCTTCAACATTGTAGATAAACTCACCCATCCACTGAAACTTAGGTGTGGCCACTCTGGCTGGGAGGAAGAGCATTTTGAAGCTAGCACAAAGAATGACATGTGGGTTTTGCCATGCCATTGGAGCTTCAAGCTACCACACATGGACAAAGGTCACAAGCAAAACAGGAGAGGACATAAGGGTTTCTTCAAGGAAGAACATAAATGAACCGGGAGAGCATGTCGGGTTGATCGTGTGCGCAGTGTCCTCTGTCTGGTTGCCTGTCTCTCCTCATGTCCTCTTCGATTTCCTCAGAGATGAATCTCGTCGCAGTGAGGTATGATAACATTACTTTGGCCTAATGGTCATACTGAGTCAACCTCTTGTTAACTTTTTTTTTTTTATCATAGAGAAATACATGCTCCCAAACAAGTGTATCCACTGAGATTCGAATCTGTGACCTCCAGGAACCTCCTGTTAACTTACGTTAAGCCAGATAAAGATTTTCACATTCCAATTTTGACAAAATTTTCTTGTGCTCATATAGTGGGACATTATGTCAAATGGAGGAAATGTACAATCCATAGCAAACCTATCGAAAGGACAAGACCGAGGCAATGCGGTGTCCATCCAAGTGAGTTCATTTCCCTGTTCACATTTTCTCATCAGCCAAACAAAACAAGGATGAAGTTAACAAGGTCATAACTGTTTTTTCTTTGTCATTTTTGTTCAGAGCATGAAGACGAAAGAGAACAGTGTGTGGATACTGCAGGATAGTTGCACGAATGCTTATGAATCGACGGTAGTGTATGCTCCAGTAGACATAACGGGAATGCAGGCAGTGATGACGGGATGCGAGTCGAACAAAATCGCGATATTGCCGTCAGGATTCTCAATACTACCGGATGGGGTTGAGTCAAGGCCTATGGTGATCAGTTCGAGGCAAGAGGAGAAGAGCACAGAGGGAGGGTCTTTGCTGACGATTGCATTCCAGATACTGACCAATACCTCTCCCACGGCTAAGTTAACAATGGAGTCTGTGGAGTCTGTTAACTCTCTCATTTCATGTACTCTGAGGAACATCAAAACTAGTATGCAGTGTGAGGACAGTTGATTGATTCGTTGAATAGAATAGATATCAAAAACTTGACTGTAGAAATTCATAGGTCTTCCTTTGTTTTCATTAGTGTTGCCTTGTTTTCATGGTACATGCTTGGAGTTGATAGGCAAATTTGTACTTGGAATTTTGGAACAAGAGATTGTTACACAAAGATATCTCTTGATTTGTCCATACAAATAGAATATGTCCATATTAGATTCATGTGTTGCTTTAAATATGAAACAAGCGCGTTTAGAAGAGAAGATGAGCTCATTTGAGATGAAAGATAAGGGGTAGCCCATTTAGGGAAAATTGTGAAGAAATTAATTTTTTTTTGTAGAGAGTGGGGATTGAACCCGGGTCCATGAGGAGCTAAACTCTGATACCATATTAGAGAACCAACTCAACTAAAAGCGCAAACTGATAGTTGAATGCTCAATTATAGTTATATTCTAACAATACTAGCCTAGATTTTTATTTTTCACTTCAAATTCCCAAACTATTTGAATTTTAACATGACAAAGTACATGAAAAGACAGGGTTGGCACCGATCGATTGTCGTTGCTTATTGGTGCATCTTGTCCTCAATATCTTTTATCTTCAAAAATTGAGGGTATTTGCCCGGCAAACATATCAGTGACAAATTTCCACTGATTTAACAACACTAACATTCTAACACATGATCATAACTTATAGAAGTAAGAGCACCTCCAACTCCAATGAAGTGTCGTAAGCTCGACGCAGGATGCTCATTATTGTGAAATCGACGACCTCTCGATGCAAGTGATGTTGTAGGACACTCGGCGTAGGCGATTTGTTGTAGGATCCTACGATGAAAGAAATCGGCTAGACCTCGACACAAGAGTTGGTCAAAGGCGCAACGACTATACATTGGCTATGCTGCCGCGACACATGTCGCCTCTATTAATTTGACCAAAGTAGATTTTTCTTCTTCTAGAAATGCAGTATCCTAAATCGTTTCAACCACACCACCTCTTCCTACAATCGCTGATTCGGTCTCTAGGATCCCTTATCCAACCTACTCAATCATCTCAACCTTCAATTTTGTCCCAATCATGCCACCTGAATCTATGCCCCCCCTACCCCACACACACACACAAAAAAGAAAAAAAAAGAAAGAGAGAGTAGAAGATCGAGACTTAGTAGACTACTGGGCGAGGTGTTAGGTCCTGTAAAAATGAGAAATTGTTCTTATTCAATTTGATTTGATTATACACAAGATGCATCTATTTATACACAAGAATTAAGGCTTCCCACCTACCACATTAATGAAGATGGGAACTTATCAACTACTCACTATTAATTACATTCCCCTTCAAGTTGAGGCATAAATATTAATCATGTCCAAATTGTTTCAAAGATAATCAATCCGAGTACCTAGAAGTGATTTGGTGAACAAGGTAATGACTTTTGTGGTATGGTTGGTTAAACTATATGTATTAAATTGAGCTTAAACTAATTGACCTAAAATCATCCAAGGTCCCAGATTAACTTTATGTTTTTTTGGCCTGTTTTTTCTTTTTTCTTTTTTGGGGACTACTCTCCATGATTTTAAAGGTTTGTCTTTAAGCTCCATTGCGGAAGTTCCTATGTAATCGTTATTTCTAGTCTTTCGACCTTGAGATGCTTTCTTTCTTGGAAAGTCTCTTCTTTAAATAAATTTCTAATGTGATCCAAAAATAATAATTAAATTGAGCTTGGTACCATGTACGGGTGGGTGGATCATTCACGGATCTATCTACCCTAAGCCGCAATGCGCTCATATCGTTGTGGATCAATAAAATTTGATCCACTATCCATCTATCTATATGAGGCTGAATAACGAATGGATAACCTATCAGATGGGTGAAACAGATTACCGAATGCTTTTGTACACCCCTATGAGATAGAGTCCATTTCTATAAATGAAATGGAACGGCTCATGAAAAAGCCCATTAGACTTTTTAAACATGATTAATTTGGGCCCAAAACTAGGTCCGGATATACAAAAGGCAGCCGAATGAAATGAAGGATAAGCTTATCCAGGATTCCGCTGACGTGTCACTTCCTAAATGGAACTCTCTGCATCCCTCCCCGGGGATCAACCCTTTTCCACGTGGCAGGCTCATATCAGAGCAAAAGATTAATAAATAAAATAAAAACAAATATTCACAACTGAAAAACTGAAGGAAGAAGTAGCGAAGAAGAAGAGACAGTCACTAGCTACTACGTACAGAGAAGTGAGATCCAACGGTCCGATACAGCCATGGCTTCTCTCGCAACTTTCGCAGCTCTACAGCCCGCCACTGCCTCCGTCAAGGGACTCTCCGGAAGCTCCATTAACAGAACCAAGCTCCACCCCAGGCCCACTCGCCAGAGCTTCAAACCCATCAAATTCAGGCAATTTTTTTATAAGTGATTTCAATTTCAAGATCGGCACTGTTCAGTTTTAACCTAGATATGTAATGGTGTTTTAGGGCTGGAGCTGTGGTGGCTAAATATGGTGACAAGAGTGTCTACTTTGATTTGGAGGATTTGGGTAACACTACTGGGCAGTGGGATCTGTATGGATCAGATGCTCCTTCTCCTTACAACCCTCTTCAGGTTCATTTCTTATTGTCTTCTTCTTTTTCCCAATCACATAAACATAAATTGTGAGCTGTTCAATTCATTTTTTTAAAAGTATTTGCTTGAGTTACTGTTATTTATAATGATCTATAACCAATTTGTATTTGCCGATACAAATTGATAACTCAAGCAATATACAAATTGATCTATAAGCAATATACAGTAAATCAATTTGTATCAGTAACTCAAGCAATATACAAATTGATTTATAAGCAATATACCATTTTTTAAAAGTATTTGCTTGAGTTACAAAAAGTGTTAACTATATTCAAAATATTTTTGATTAGGTTCTTTTTAGATTTTTTTTCAATTGGTCCTTTCAATTCTTAATGCCTTTTATTACATATATTCCCCGAATGATAGATATCAAGTTTGTTGGAAAGTTTTGTATGAGTTTGGAGCTGAAAAAGAGTGTTTTTTAGTATAGACAAAAAAGCTCAAACATGCACTCCGATTTAGCCCGGTAAAATATATGATATTTTCACGGACAAGGGGGCTACAGTCCCCCTGTGGATCCGCCTTCGTGCAAGACTTGATTTAATTGTGTAACAAATATAAGCTACCTGCAATAGCTGACACAAAAGGAAAAATTGCAAAACTTGCTTTCGTAGTTCCCTAAATAATTAATTGTGGGTAATTGTAGTGTTAAAGTGAACTTGGCAAGTGTCAGGTTTACGCCATTGGCCGTGCCCATCAGTGCTCATGTTAGGTACAGGCATGCGTTGATTCGTTCTATATGCATAAATTTTGGTATTTTTAACCCTGAGTTTTATGTTTTCTGCGGCTTATACTTATAGTGCAAATGTTATTGCAGAGCAAGTTCTTCGAGACATTTGCGGCTCCTTTCACCAAGAGAGGATTGTTACTCAAATTCTTGATATTGGGAGGTGGTTCCACTCTTGCTTACTTGAGTGGCACAGCTACAGGTGACATCCTACCAATCAAGAAGGGCCCACAACTTCCACCAAAGCTCGGTCCACGTGGCAAGATCTAATCAGGTTTCAAATTGTCTATTTTGTACCATTAAATTGTATGTAACTCTCTCCATCATTTCAGTAATTCTGCTTGTACCTATGTCTAGACCCTGCTTAAGGCAACTTAATCCACTATCCAATGATACTTGTTTAGCGAGTTGGGCAGTTTTATATTCGATATTCTTGGATTATGGTTCTCTGATAATCTGCATACTCTAATGTGCTGTATTAGTTTCCCGTAATGATTAAAATTTTCTCATTGTCGAGTGATTTCATGATGCTATTGAGTCACAACTGAAATGGTAATGTATTTTTCCTAAGACATGTTAGTTGAACTGGAAAAACTTCTCAAACACAATGTTAAACAAAGATCAGAAATTGAAGACACACAATTCACATTAGAGACAAATTGTTCTTGAAATATACAACAACCAAGCCATTCCCAAACAAAGTAGGGTTAGTTACATAAATCCTCTAGCAAAATCAATTAGGATCTTCGGCTCCTATATACATTAAAAAAACCAAATATTTGCTGCCACCAATATAGAAAGAATAGGGAAACATTGGATGTACAGTATAATAGCACATCCTTTAGGAAGAGAACCACAGTAATCTCAGTTTGGGTCTCTAAGCTTACATTTCTCTCAAGTCATTTACTTTCTCTTTCTGCTTCCATGCTAAAAGTTAATCACGTGCTGTAGGGCTTCTAACCCCACCCAAATTCTCTACATATGAAGTTTTCTTGGTGTTTATACTGGCAACTTTGTTCATCCGTCGGCCATCATTCTTTGTGGAGTCATCTCCAGAGTCCTTCAGGGGTTCACCTCCTTGATCGAAGTTCCAACCCATGAAATCTGATAGTGTCATGGCACTGTCCCCGGAAGAGTTAAGCCTATACACTTCACCATCTTGGCCTCCTGAACTCCTCTCTGTCGCATCTGAGTTCTTGCCAGCTTCTAGGCCTTGAGTTTCACGGTCAGCTTGAAGAACATCTTCAATGCGTGACAAGACTGTGTAGGCCAGGCTTTCTAGTACTCTTGAGTAGCTCTCCAGAACTGCCTGTCCTACGTCCTGGTGAATTCAAGAACAAATCATTAGACACAGCTAGAATATAGTTGCCTGATCATGTTATAGAAAAGTCAGGATTGAGGTCGAGATATTATTACCCTGTTGAACTGAATTTTACTCATGTCTAACGAGGACTGAGCAATTCCAGGATATCGATGCTTGATGAGGAGCAAGATGGTCTCTGCTCTATCTTCAAAGGCCTCCCTCTTCTCCATACTGACAACTGAACCCCAACTAGATTTACCATCTTTGGAAGTCATTTTTCTCTTCCAGATCACTATCGAAGCCTCGATTCTGTTCTTTAGGTCTAGGATCTTGTGCTCAGTAGAAAGGTCCATGGCTGAGAGAAATTGGTCAGGATCAAAGGACTCGACTGTTATATTCTTGTAGATCGCGTCCCCTAAGCTTACCCTCCCATTCTATCAAAGCACAACACACAAGATAGATGAAGATTTTGTTACTGAGCTGAATTCGAACCCAGAAGGTACTTGGTTTAAGTAGAACTTTGATTACCTTTGGGAGGGATTCAATGTAGCTTTCAGGGACCTCCATTTCTGATAGAACCTGGGCGTTTATGGCCATGGCTGCTTTAAGCACCTGAGCTACACAATCTTTCTGGTGCTGCAGAAACTTTCTTGACATATCCGATAAACCTTTTGGGGGAACTTTGACTGTAGGTAGCCACCATTTGTCATCCTTTCTGTTTGTACTTTCCTTGTCTTTCTCATCTGAATGCTTCACGTAATAAAACTCATTCGTGCCCTTGAAGTTCTCTAGACATTCCTGCGCGTCACAAGGCACACCACGAGTTATCAGATGCAACTTTTTTTTTTATCAACAATAAAGCGGGAAATCCTAACCTAACCCCAACTTGTTCTCAAGCAGGTGATCCACTGGGATTCGAACCTCTAACCTGAAGGAGGTGAAATAACTCACTTGACCCTAAGCCAAACTCAGTGGACGATTTTGCGGATGAAACTTGTTTCATCTCAAATTAAATAACAACAATCATGAATCAGAATAATTGCTGTTAACTTACAAGAAGCATCGTGTCTAGCTTGCGGAGGGCAGGGATGTTCATCATAAGATCATTCCTTTGTTTCCACACCATGACCTACGAAAATCAAGAAACTCAAACCTTAATCAAGATATGCTTTAGGAATGCAAGTATGAGAGAGTTATAGTTAGAGTTGTTACCTCCATAACTTTTCCGTCCTTAGTCTTTTGTTGAGAAGGAGCAAACTCAACAATGTAATCGGTCACAGATAAGAGCCAACCTACTTCTTTCCTCCATCTTGCTCTTCTATCCGGCGCCATTGGCTCCAGTCGCCTTTGCTCGCCAAACACCGAAGCTGCATTAGATCATACAGAAACATTCAGCATATATATTTATATAGCTAATACCTACTATTATTCAATGCTGTTTTTATTTCCTTCAATTATATTGCAACCTGCAAGATTGGTGATGGCATTAGACAATGCCAAGGCTGATGAAACGCCCTTGCCTCCACCAGACACATCCTCACCTAACAGCAATTTAGAAAACTTCTCCCTCATCATATCCGCATCTGCAACCATAACAGGCAGGACCAAAAGTCAAAATCTACCATCTTAGGACATACCCTTCTCAGTTCCCGTAAAACTAACTACAACCCAGAAACAGAATCAACCAAGAGACCCGTTCCATTCAATGAAGTTACATGATGTTATAAAATCTTAAGAACGTTGATGACTTGCCTGTGGGCTTGGGTTTATCTTGAGCTGCAGAAGCTTCTACAGCAGCGGCAGCGGCTTTGGTGCTCAAGCTCTTGGAAAGCAGAGCATTCTCTCTCATTGCTTTGAAATGGATTAGCTTAGGCATGTAACTGTCTTGTTCTCTCATGCTCAAAATCCCCAGACAAGATTCATAGGTTTGGACACCTTAGAACCTATGATGTTGTAAAATCCAATGACAGAGAAATGTTGCAGAATGAATGTAAATCCTGGGGTTTCTGTTGGTGCAATGAATCCAGGGGTTGACATTGACAACAAGATTATGGGCTGATAATAGATCTTCTTTTATTGTGCGTCGTGATGGAGATGAAGTTGATTTTTATTTAATTAATGTTGTTTTTATTTTTTGGGTGAAGAACGTGCGGTACATGTTTTGAGTTGGTCTGTTGGACTCTTGTTTAAGAGTACTTAGTACTTGCTAACTACACGGTCTTTGTGTGTGTATGTTTGTGTGATACATGTTTGTTTGTGTTCATTTTAATTAGAAATGTTTTTTTTTTTCAATTTTGGTTTGGGGTCGTTTTGTGTCTTAAGTGGAAGGGTCAACGGAAGACTAAAAACAGGGGGAGCTACCCCAGGTATGGGCAACCACCACTCAAGACCGTCCACAGTCTGTCTGATCCCTGTCTAATTAGACGAAAAATAGGGAAAAGATGGACCGAATCGACCCGATTCGTGGGCCTACGCATCATTAATATATACTCAAATTACTTAATGCCACGTGACGATTCTTCATAGGAGTATCGGACATTAGATCCGAATAAACGGTCGACGAATCCATAGACGGTTTTGCAGTCTAAAACCAAAAATCGTGATTTTTCCTAAAAAATTGCCCGATTCGACGTGCTGAAGACCCCGCTATGGGTGGTCTAACACCTATTCGAAATTATTCTAGTTGTTCTGGGACTTAGTGTCTGGAAATTAATATAAACATTGGTTAACTGCGTATGATTACAATGATGAATCACCCATAGATGCATAATCAGGAATCGTATAAAGATAAAAGATGATATATAACGAATGTAAATCTATCAAAAACCACATTTATCCTATCAACTAGAGATCCACCAATCTGAACCACTTAGAGCATGTACAGTGGGAAGGCTGTTGTTGAGTCCTGAGTCCTGAGTCTGTTGTGCT
>JAYMTN010001370.1:0-13024 GCA_036897425.1 Erodium trifolium
AGAGGACAATATGTCCAAAACAAAAGCGAACGAAGCAAATCAACCCTTAACAGTGATCCACTCTCCACCTTCAGAAGTTAGGGTCGGATCGTCAAAAGCCTTCGCTTGAGCGGGCTTGTTAGTTTTAGCCTTTCGAGCAATTTGAGCTTGCGCAACCTGTGTCAAAACGTTAACAGCTTTAACGAGCCTTTCACGACTCAAAAAACATGCTCTTGATTTAATGGTATAATAATCCGATAAATTTCCGAGGGGATCGGATCTTCATTTTGGGGGTGTTGCTACATCTGTATTGTCTACATTTGAGTCAAGCAAGCGCAACCTGTGTCAAAACGTCAATAGCTTTAACAAGCCTTTCACGACTCAAAAAAATGTGCTCTTGATTTAATGGTATAATAATCCGATAAATTCTGAGGGGGTCGGATCTTCATTTTGGGGGTGTTGCTACATCTGTATTGTCTGCATTTGAGTCAAGCAAGATGTAATCATGCTCTATGTTGGACTGGGATTACATTCCATTTAATCTCAAACTTTGTGTTGTAAATGTTTATGCTCCTTGTATTAGAAGAGATAGAGATTTATTATGGGAGCAGTTGACCTTGCAGTTGGATCAAATACATATTCCTTTCCTTTGTGCGTGATATTTTATGTAGGATTACGTGTTACGTTAATACGGCGGAAAACAAAAATTGATTTTGTCGAGTAATTGTAGAAAAGCCTAGATCATCATGTATAAATTAAAAATAATCTATGCATATATGAAAAAAAAAACGTTTACCTCGATATAGGCTAGTTTGGAGCTTTTTGGTTAGAGATGGGGACCTTTGAAAAGATTAACCGAGGCACCAAAATTTTTGCCCTCAAACGGTATCCACACGAAAAAGATTAATCCACAACTTGAATTTGTTGAAGTGTGTGTCCCACATTGAAAGTGTGAGGTTAAATTGATCAGTTGATATACATATTGATGCCTTCACCCATCAGTTCGAGCTTTTGGGTTGGATTGGGCTTTAACATGGTATCAGAGTTGGTTCGGCCTAAGTGTGAGTCCCACATCGAAAGTATGTGGATATATTGACCCATTGATATACATCTTGATGCCTCCACCCATCAGCTTTAACATAGCCTAAATCTCAATCGAAATACACCCCCGATCATGAACGCTGTAAACCCGACGACTGACCTGTTTTCCCTTTCGTCTTGTAGGGTACTCGATTTAGCTTGAATATGCAATTGCAAAATCACCAAACTATAGTAAGGCGCATTCGGGGGGTGCTAGGATCGGCAGCAGCAAGCGATCTACTAAGCAAATGCATATACACAATCACAATTGCCAATAACGATTACATTGCTAACTACTACATGCCAATCTCCGCAACAAGGTTGATTTATACTCCCGATCGATTCGCCACCGTCCTCGTCAGGCAACTTTCTCAGCAATTAAGGGCAAGGCTTCTCAATTCTCTACCCTACTATATAAGCTTATGTAGAAATATACATAAATTTCAGCTAGCTATCCGAAACATTTTGATTTTCGCGCTACATTTTTCCATTTAATTTTTGGTATGAATGTCAACTACTTATTTGATAATTGGATTTGAAAATATTGGACTAAACACAATAGCTTGGAAACATTAAGATAGCTAAGAAAAAAATATACACTAGAACATTGATTCGAAAATCAGAATATTTTGAGGTAGGGAGTTAAAATTATCCCATAATATATGATGATCATTATCCAAGATAATTGCAAAAGGTTTATTTAAGCATTCATTTCTTGTTATTTATTTTTTAAATAATTGTACAAGGTTATGAACATGTCTTTTTATTACATTTGGTGTAATTTGTGTCAAATTGATAAATTTAGCCTTTGAAATATATTAAGTAAGAAAACTAAATTACAAAAAAAAATTATCTCCTTTAATTTTTATTCTATTTTGCATGTCAAGAGAAGAAGAAAATGAAGAGGAGGTGAAAATTATTGATTTATTTTGTTTTTTACTCATTATTTTTTTAAATTTAAAATTTGAAGGATAAATACACCATTTTAAAACAAATTTACATATATACTGCAACGGGAAGACAAGATCGTGATTTTTCTTTTCTTTTTACAACGATGATTGTAACTCACAAAATGAATACTTAAAAAGGAAGTTTTTTTTTTGTTACCAATCCTTTTTATGAACAGTACTATCTACTAAAAAGCATTACTTAAATATAAATTAGGAAACATTACGTACGATCTAATGATCCATGTATTTTACGGTGACTTTTGATCAAATAAATTCAAAATTTTATATATTCACACACTAGTGATTTACAATTCATATCATTAATAATGTGTTTTCTTAAAATCTGGACCATCTATTTCGATTCATCCAATGACTATAAATAGTTGATAATTTATATTGTTATATATAGTTTCTGGTGGATGATAAATTGTTCCTTTTATCGTATATTCATTTCAGCTCTTGTACAATCAAGGAGCTAGGAAGATAGCCGTTTACGGGCTGGCGCAGCTCGGTTGCACCCCGTTCGTGATAAACAGCATGAACAGAAACGGTACCGGTACTTGTGTTCAGAACGTTAACGACGCTGCTGCTATGTTCAACACCAAGCTCATGTCACTTGTGGATGAACTCAATCCGAGTTTAAGTGGAGCTAACTTCACTTACTTGAATGCATACACCGAGTTGGCTTCACTTTTAGGTAACAAAAACAAACTTGGTTGATTCGGCATATCGATGTTAAAAGTATGAAACCTACGTCGTAACTACTCCTAACAATACATGACGTTCACATAAGTATCTTGACCAAAAAAACCCGTCTAGACGATAAGTTTTCAGAGTTTTCACATTATTTTAGAAGAACAGTTGAAGAATGTGAAAATCGGGTACCGTCTAAATGAATCTTGGGAGCTTGGAGAGTCACCTGGATGAATTTTTTAGGTAGGGCAGTTCTTGAAAAATCGAGCATAGTTAGTATAGTTAAGTGTAACTATCCCTATTAATTAAGAATACTAGACAACCATTAGATCAAGTTTAATGGATGATTCGGATTTCAAAAACGATGAATGTCACGAATGGTAAATATATATAACTTTGAACTTATTTCGATGTTTAAACCTCTTTAAAAATTAGGGTCATCGGATGACTTCTAATCAAAGGCTTAGATAAGTTCTTAATTTGTATTACAAACTTGGTTTTCCCTAGACAATGCCCTTACATTGATAAATTAATGAATAATTAAGTTTAACTCAAAACGTGAGGCGACAAACTTATAAATGAGAAAAATCCGACTTTTACTAGGGTTATGAGGATAGTTTTCGTCATCATACAACCGATTCAATAAAGTACGACATCGAAACATGTCTACCTCGACATCACAACTATCTAGTTTGAGAAGTGTGACATTACAACGAGGCTAGATCGACAAGGTCTGACATTAGAACGAGTCTAGTTTGACTTTAGACCCCATCAGACAAGTACAAATGCGTTATCTGGTCATGATACTTTAATTTCACGGTTATAATACCTTAATGGGTTATCCGATTATGACTTTAAATTATTGGTATGCTATTTTTGTTCAATGAACAAAATTACTTTTGAAATAATTTTTTTTTCATGATTGATATATGTATGCATGTAAACTTTATTACAGGTCCTGTCGTTCCGGCAACAACATGTTGTGAGACAGCACCTGGCTCTCCGAGTTGTGTCCGAAACGGAAATACATGTTCCCAAAGGGACTCGGTTGTGTTTTATGATGCTCTTCATCCGACCGATGCTGCCAATGTGGTGTTCGCGAATATTTCGTATAGAGCTAGGTCTGCGGCCGATGCTCACCCCTATGACATCTCTCAACTTGCTAGCGGTGCTTAATAACGACGGTTTTGTACCCGAGCGTTCCCCTATATGACTATATATACATGCTTAATAATTTGTTGTGAGTCGAATAAATGAATAATGTATGTGCATGTATGCCTGGTCTACGTCATAACTGCTATTTGATGTGAAATAAAAGTGTTTTGTTTTCGATACATGTTGGTTTGATTCGATTCGATTTTGTGAGAACCGACAACTATCGATCTGTCATTGTGAGAACCGTCATTAACCGACAAAACTAGCACCAGATCACAATCAACACATACGTGGCCATATATCCACTACACACATCTCATAGAGATCGACGGCTGAGTATGACATGTGGTTTGTCAGGATTACTTGATCTCGTCCATTTGTCTCTTAAAATTTGTTTCATTGACAACTTCTATTCTTCATTGGTGAATATCGTTAAAGTTGATATAAAAATTCTTTCCCAGACCGGACCAAACTCAATCCTGATAATTTAGAGCTCTATTTGACTCGGCTCGACTATTTAAGGAAATATTTATATACATGTTAAGAAAAATATATGCATACATATATTTTTTTATTTAAAAAATATAGGATCAGGAATTGGGCTCCGGGATACGGGAAATATCGTCCGGCCCATAGAGACCCAAAGCTACTAATCTATTACTTTTCCAAATTTCAAAATAAAGCCCACATATATGGCCGGGTTCAGCACAAGCCCAATCAATTTGATCCAAAAAAGAGGCCTTTTGGCGGGAAAATCAACCGGAAAAATCAAAATCGTATCTTTACAGAACAACATTCACAATTTGGTCTCTCTGAGCCTGAGCTGAGCTGAGGAGCTGAAGTTCAAGCTCTCCCTCTCCGTGAGGTCTGTAGGAAGTGACGGTTGCTTTGAAGGAAGAGGACGACGCGGAGAGAGAGATACGGAAATGTCGCAGTTCGAGTACCCGCGGCTGAAACGGGCGGAGATTGTGGCGATTTTGGTAGAGTCGCAGATCACAGCCCTATCGGAGGACGATCTCCGGCACCCCAACCCCGATTTCGTCGCCAATCTCTACACTCGCCTCCTCCTCCACCTCGATTCGTTCCTCGAGTACGTTACCCGCTTAACTCTATACTCTTGTTACCAAAACCCTAGCTGGGTTTTCTGTTTGTTTCCCTAGAAAATTAGGATCGGATAGAGACCTTACTTTAAGTGGGTTTATGGTATCCAACACTTTAATGAGCTTTACTTCTGTTTGGTTGAATCATAATTGATCAAAATCTAGGAGGGTACGGATTTTGGATTTGGGGGTTTCTGTTTGTTTCCCGAGAAATGCAGAATCCGATAGAAACCTTACTCTAAGCGTTTTTTTGGGTTATCCGCTACTTTAAAGGCCTTCATTCATGTATGGTTTGATTCAAATTTATCAAAACGAAGTAAAGTCCCAATTTTTGGATTTGTTGTTTAGGGTCTTTTACTGTAAATTTCATTTCTGGGTTTGTTTTGTGAGAGAAATGATTAGATGGTTGTTTTCCATATGTTTTGTCTTGTGAGTTGGCATAGTTCCTACCTGAATTTTCTGTGTGGTTCTCTAGAATTTGTGAGAAAATAAAGGAATTTCAAATTTTGGGTATGAGGAATTTGGAGTTTTATGTGACTTCATTTCGATTTTGGGCTTGTGAATGACAGAGAAGATAATGGGCAAGTAGAGTTTGCTGATTTGGAGTGGCTGGAAAATCCTGACTTGCATCTGGACTCATTCCGGATTATGAGACTATTTAACAGGATAAAAGCTGTGATTGCTGCCGTGGAATGCCCCAAAAAGTTTACCCTCAGAGATTTGGTAAAGCCAGATGGTGACCGGACTGAAATATTTGTCAGTGCAATGCTCAATTTTTGTCTTTTCAAGTAAGCTTTGCTGATTCGATGACCTAATTGCTTAGTATTAAACAAAGTATAAGGGTTGAGACAATTTCCTTTAACTTGAATAGTTATAGAACTGTTCACATTTCTTGTCTGCGGAATTGTAGGATGAGTTAATTACGGATTATTTGTAAGATGTTTAGTTCGATCTAGCTTACTTTATATTAACCAAATAGCAATTAATGAAGGATCATTAGCTTCCCCCCATAGCCATGAAGCTTGAGATTGCTTGGGGATATTGGTGCTTCTAAGCTCCATACTCTCTCTAGATGGTGTATTTTCTCCAGATCGGAGTGTTCAATATGAGTGTATAGAGTGTGGGCTTATGGACCAAAGCCATCTCTTTATAGTGCACAAGCTCCGCCCATCATAGAGCTCAATAATGATGGCATGGGACATACAAATCGGATGAAAAATAGCATCATTTATGCATGCGTGTTACTTGGGATTGTTCATAAATCAAAGGAATAATACCCATGAATGACCTCACAGTTGACTTCTTGATGACACTATAATTGCCAACATTATTGACTCACCATCTCAAAGATGTACACGTGTTTGTTGAAACTAACGTTAAACTTTATTGCTTTTGATACATTATGCTCGATTATGTCTCATAAACTTGAGGTCTCTTTAATCATCTATGCTTGCTGCATGTAGATTTAATCTTATCTTCAAACCTATGCAATTTGTGGTTTTATAATGGGTTCTATAATCATCTATTTTGCTAAACTGTCAGAGACTCGAAAATGGAACTCCAACGTCCAATTGTGGAGGAACTAACGACTCTTGATGAGCAGCACAAGGAGCAACATGATAAGATTACTCAGGTACGGGTGATAGAAGAGAACATTGTTGCTGCAAACTTTAGGTTTTGATCAATTACTAAAATTATACCTTTCAGTTGAATGGAGAGATTGCATTTTATAATGAAGCAAAAGAAAGGGAGATACCACTTGTCCAAGAGGTAGATTCAAAAGTGAAAGAATTGCGCCAGACCATTGCAGACCTTAACAATCAGCAGATGCCGCTAAGAGCCTCTTTTCGCAAAACAAGAGATAAGGTTCTAGAAATGGATGAGAAGGTAAGTTCACTAACATACAAATTATTTTAATCAATTCACCTACTTAAATATGAAGACAAATATATTTTCTTTAAACTCCATTTTTTCACTAGATGATACCTCTGAACTAAATCATTAATATACTTCTGTGATGCTGTTTCACCTTTTCAGATCTCAAGTGCTGAGTTTGCCCTAGTAAACAGTGTGCGACAAAATGCGGATTTACGTGACAAAATTGTTCAATCGCCAGACAAGCTGCAGGTAGTTTTTTTTATTGAGAACGTGTTTTTATATATTATCCTACAAAATTCATTTGGTGAACAAAGTGGCTTTAATCATATTCATGACCTAAAGTTCATGTATAATTCCTTACAAGTAAAAGACAGCTTGTTAACACACACTCATATCTGATGTGCAATTAAAGTAACCTTTCAATTTGGTGCTGTAACTGGGAATGAGTTAGTTGATGTAAATAAATGTTCCATATGTTGTGTTTTGATAGAGATTCAGTTATATATTTGATGTCTGTTGCATATCTCTACATTAGGGGTACTTGTGCACTCTGAAACCCCTATTTCAGTTTGTTCATAAACTCTTGTCAATGCTTCTATAAGACTTCTATTTCATCACAGCCAAGTAGAAATAATAATCCTTAACATCTCCGCAGTTGGTATAATGACTGCATTTTGGGTGCCCAACCATAACATTAATATCAGAATAAAAAATCGACTTATTTCATCTCTGCATGGTTGCTCCCAGATTTCTCTGGTTGGTTAGCTTATCATTTTTCTTGATTCTAACTTTGGCCGACTTTTATTTACTTTTTCTTTCCAAAACCAGTATTGGTATTAGCATCCATTAGTTTCAGTTAACTTGCTTCAAACTATGTATAACATTTCCCCCCGTTTTTGTGTGAAGAGGACTTTGGAGGAGAAGAAAGCACTTCGAGAGGATGCAAAGAATGCTGAGAGGTCTGCAATGCAATCATATCAGCAGAGAAAAGCTGTTCTTGATGTTTACGCAAAAGTATTTTCTCATAAACCCATGTGCTTAAACTTTGCTGGTTAAGCTAGACAAAATTTAGTATCATGTGTTATTGTTTATCAGTTCAAGTTCAAGTTTCTAACTTAAGCATATGGTTGATTTTCATCTGTTGAAATGTGTCTTCTCTAATGTTGCTTGGGGACATCCTAAATTTTCTTTCTCTAGATGAAAATATGACACTTGACAACTTGACTTATAAGCTTCTTCTTTGAATCCTTGCATGCATCCATCACACAAGAAAAGGAAAAGAAAGAAAGGAAAATAGGAAAGGAATTATATAGGTTAGAGATATGTCTTCAGACAGTTGAAATACTAATCAATGGCAATTTTTTGTGTACTTAGGCTTTAAAGAAAATGTCAAAACACTATGCTCAGATGCAGACTATACAAGAACAGGTATGTGTATTTCATTGCGGGCCTGATACGTGAAGGTTACTTTATAAAAATATATTGGTTGATTTTTTCTTTTGCATATTCACAGCTTAACTCTGCCAAATCCGTTGAAAAAGAGCTGAAAGCGCTAAAATCTAAGCTAAGCGATGAAGAAATGTTGGACAAATCACTTGAGGCTAAACTGGTTGAACGACAAGGAATAGGTGATGAGTGCCTCAGTCTGGGCTGAGAATTTCTTTTTCTTCTATGAACATTGTAGCAAATACTAAATAGCCTCTTTCATTATTATCATTCAGCGGAAAAGATGGATGAATCAATGAAGCATGTAGAGAAAGAGAGGGATCTAAAGTATGACGAGGCTACTAAAGAGTTCAACAAGGTGAAGTCAGAGATAGAGTTCAGGAATCAAGATCTTGAAGCAAGGCAAAGGAATATCGAAGCCGTGCTAGCTGAGGTACTCTTCGATGGTTTGTGATCTTTAAAGCAGGATCAAATATTTTCTTATCCAAGCTTCTCTCCCTGTTAATTAATTGTCAGGTGGATGCTATAACCTTGAAGACAAACTCAGTCAAAGAATCCGGAGCAGCCAAGCAACGAGAATTGTTGCATAAATGTGAAGAGATTAAGAAAGAGGTGGGTTCATTTTATTTAGATTGTCTCTTCTTGTATATGCATGCATGTGCATCTCAAGGAATTGGACTACAGAACTCTTTTTAACTTGTTACATAAAATTCCTCACATGAGGTACTCGTTTTTTGCAACTTATATAGCCCTCTTCTTTGGTAATTGCAAAAAAGCGTTATTTTGAAACAAATTTATACAGAGTGCAACCAAAAGACAAGTTCAGAGCATTTTTTGCAAATATCAAATAAGAGAGGGTTACAAGTTGCAAAAAGTGAATACCTCAGAGAACTTTTTTGCAATCATCCATTTTTGTCGGCAAACTTATCTGTGTATCTCATATGATGGTTGCAGTTTCTCCAGTATTCAAGCTCCATTGAATCCGTATTGATGACGTTTGAAGCAGAATCAGAAGTTGCTTAACTTATTTTTGCATACTCGATTTGGACTAAAGTGAGTTGTGTCTAACTTATTGCATTACATAGTATGAATCTTGATTAACACTATATATAAAGAGCTTAGATGCCATTTCTGAAGTTGATGAACCATGTGATCTGTTAATCTTTGGATTATAATAGAAAGCTTACCTGTGTTTATGTAGAGTGTACGATATTATTACTACTGTCTCCATAATTAACTACATTCATAATTTCACCGGGAGAAAGTAAATATGAAGTCAAAAAAATGAATAATTTATTTGTCAGTCAATTCGTTACATGTCACTAATCACACCTTATGCTTCAAAATTTTATACATGAATATCATGTTTGAATCTTACCTAAATTTCACATTTTTTTAGATTAAGTATTTTGATAAAATAATCTTCATATTAACACAATATTTCATATTTTGATGTTCAATATTTCATTTTTTGATGTCGTAAATTTCATAATTTCTTAATGTGCATTTTATGCATGGTTTTCAGATTGAATAAATTGTTGGCTTATTATGAGTATTCAGTTTTTTGCAACTTATAACCCTCTTTTTTGATAATTATAAAAAAGAAGTACTATGAACTATCTTTTTATTATGATTTCTATTATGATGACGATTTTACCCTTATAATTTAAATTTAAATAATTTGTAAAAAAAAACACATCCCTCAACTTTCTTCCTCTTCTACCATACAAAGAATAAGAAATTTAAAGGGTAAAAAAATTCCATATTTCCTAATTATTATTTTTAAAATTTAAATCTTTAAGGATTAAATCGTCATTTTGAAATAAATATATACATTTTTCTTGTATGATTATACTTTAAACACCTAATAACCAATGCCTACTTGTGGCTAAGCAATCATGTGCTCAAGTAGTCCTTGACATTGGTGAGCAAAAACAAGACTGACATAATAGTGAGACATGCAAATTGGTCAATCATGTAAATGATGGGCCATGTTAAAAGCCAAGAGCCCTTAGTGGTGAGGAAGGAAGAGCCAAATTTTCAGTCCTCTTAGCTCCTTTTGGCTGATGATACACATTAAATGCAACCTTGGAGATATGTGCAACATTATATGCCACTCATTTTCTAAGCCCATCATCTTTGAAGTTATCATTTTGTAAAGTGCTCATTGTAGGATGAGAACTTGGATAAGCATGAACTTGTTTGAAACCATTTGACATTAGAGCTATGGAACCAAAAATAGAAGAAAGTCAATGTGAAAGAGAATAGAAGTGTTTATTCCCTTCCTTGTCTCAATAATTTGCTTGTGCTTTTCTGTCTAGATGCTCATATCAAGAGAGTGGATTGAGGCAAGTTGGGTTTGAGAGGTCAACCTAAAAATAATAATATTATGAATAGTTACGGATACATAGGAATTCGATCAGATGTAAACCGTCTAGCCATTAAATCGATTATTTTTTAGATTAAAAAAGAATCATTAGTGACATGAATTGTAAATATTTGGAACTGTGAATTTATCTTTATTATTAAACTCCTTGAAAAACATGGGTCGTTGGGTTCACTTTGTTTAACGACCTATGTGAATTCTCAGTATTTTTTATATAATTATTATAAACTTGAATGTATATATATCAAACAATATACTTGAAGGAGGAGTTTAGATGAAAACCATGCTAAAAACCTACATCAAGAAACTATGATATCTAAAACAATCACATCAAGAAATAAAATCTTGTGATCTCAATTGTTCATTATTTGGTTTAATCCAACGATGTAAGTTAATTTTTTATTTCATATTTTGAGATGGAGTTTCCCCTTAACCTCATCCATAGACCAGATCTCGAAACGTTTTTTTTCTTCTAGATACCTAAATTAATATTTTTCTTGACGAAATTTAAACTCGTTTTTTATAGTGAAATATAACGAATCGAGTTGCGTGTGGGAAAATCAACTTGGGTATTTGAGAAAAGAAAACATTTTAAGTTGGGGTATAATGAATAGTAACATGTGTATAGAAATATAGAATAATAATTTATGCAAGTGAAAGTGATTAAATGTTGGAATGGGAACACAAGGGCCCAGAAGAATAAATACCCAATATGGGCATCCATATACTACAGTTGACAGACAAATAGTCTTTAACGGTATGGGCTCTGCATAATTTGATTCTACAACAACCATGTTGTGTCTCTCTCTCAAATGCTATAAATAGGCACCTCAATGCACGGAACAAAAACATCATCGGACATTGATTTCATCACAAGAAGAGAGAGCTTAACATGGCGACGAGAGTCATGTCCGGTAGCCAAGGATGACTTGCCTGCTCCGGGCAACAAGTTCTCTGAGGTTTAGAACTTGTTGTCCGGTTTCGGGCAGCCACCTTGGCTATCCCGACTGTCTCTCGTCTTTCATGCCAAGCTTTCTCTTCTTCTTCTTTCTTTAGTGAGTTTTGGGCCGGCCCAATGATTATAGGTGATCGATGATAGAGGATGAGAGGTCTTACATGAAGAGACGAGCCTGGTTTGGTAGCCAAGGATGACTTGCCTGAGACCTTTACGAGGTTTTCGAGCATGACAATATTGTTATGTCTTGGAATCCTTGGCCTGGTTTGCCAGGCAGTCTCCTTCGGCTAATCTGACAAGCTCGTCTCTTTCATGCTAGCCCTTCTCTTCCACACCCGGTGGCTTTTACTGCAAGCATTTCAGAATACTTCCGTTGCTTCTACTACAAGCATTTCACAATACTAAACGTTGTTCTTTTTTTATATCAACCGTTATTTAAATGTGTCAGGATTCGAGCTGAGGACATCCTCTTATACGTAAGGACTATGTATTTTTGTCACTTGACCCAACAAGAGTTGGTGAAAGATCGGAGAGACCCAACTTGAGTTGAAGGCTTCTTAACTTAAACCCCGGGAATTTCACATTATCTACGTTAACAGTTATTTAAATGTTTCAGGATTCGGGAGAGAGATAGTCCCTTATACACAAGAGACGTCTATTTTTTCCACTTGACCCACAAGAGTTGGCGAGAGACCAAGCCGTAAAGCAGCCTGGAGAAACCCGACCAAACTGGGAGAGAAACAAGACGTAAGAGAAATGCCTCTTGGGACTTGAATCGTGATCTCATGAACCCAAATTCAAGTGTTTAAACAGTTAAACAAACGAATTTTGGTTATCTTTATTGTTACTTACCCATATGTCACATGGTATATAGCACTCCCATATTCTCACACTATTCTTCACATGATTGTATAATTCAGGAAAAAACATCGATCATAGTCAATTACACTAGTGTCCGAACATTAAAACCCGATACCTCAACACGAAAACCCGATAAATGCTAGACAACTCTCCACCCGTCAAGCAGTTTTCTTCAACCTCCGTTTAGGGAGTCTCCCCCGCCTGGGGCGGAGGCGGGCCTTTCCTACACTGGCCAAATCCAAACCAAACATAAGCGTGACAACAAATAAAAACAACATAAACTCCAAAACATTAATGTACCATACTCCAAGGTTACACATCCTTAATTCGGACATCTTAACGTAAAATCACCTCCCCGTTCGAAGATCTCTCTTCGCGAGCATGACGGCCAGGACAGCAGAAGCCGAGGCAGCGAACAAATGCTTAAGCGTGTGCCCGCTAACGGTCTGGCAAGTCAAACTGTATATCGCCCGATCCCCGAATTCTCCCACCTTGGACAATGTGAAGAGTCCTGAGGTTGTTACCTCAGATTCACATTCGA
>JAYMTN010001371.1:0-13023 GCA_036897425.1 Erodium trifolium
GGATCGCGAAATCAAAGGTCAAGAACCGTTAGGAAATGACGTTTTCCCTTTTACAAACTCACCCTTACAACAGCCCAAAACCCTACAGTCTAAAACCTATTGGAGACCGACATTGTAGGCTCCAAGTGACCAAGAAATCGGAGAAAGATTCTCTAAAGGAGTGGCATATCAACATCCAAGCTAAGTCGAAACTAGAGATAATCATCTCACATGCGAAGTACCGATAAAGGTACGGATGTTACCTCGGTGCCCAGGACATTGACTAAGATAGCTCGGACAAGGGCAGTCCGTGCAGACCGACATTTATAGGCTCCCTCGTTTATATTTATCGGCCCAGTTTTTATTTAAAAACTATTGTTTACATTGTATTACTACAACGCATCCATCGCCTTTTTAAGTATATGTCGTGTAACTCGTGTTCCTATATTCCTCAGTCCTCACAATTGATCGATGCCTTTTTTTTTCCTAGAAAATAATATAATAAAAAATAAGTAAATTTTATCGTAGAAAGATTATTTATAGTAGATGACATTGAGCAAAGGAGCTTCAAAATATATTTATAACACTCAAATATAAAATGGATGATGGAGATTAATTTCTAACAATACACTTTCGATGAATACGATTTATTGTTTAAAGTTCTATACAAAAAATCCAAATATATGAGAATTAACATGTGTCCATAAGTAAGATATATTCATACGAAATTTGGATGTGATACGTTTGAGATAACTCCATAAAATTACACTAAATTATATTAGCTAATATGTGACGTCGTGTATTGAAATCTATTGTCATCAACTTCTAGATTAAAATTATTTTTAAATATTAAATATAGACTCTAACAAGGATTAATCAAATATAACCGGGAAAAAACTGTCAGAATCGACATTAACGGGGCGAAATAGTAGTTAGGTGAGAATTTTCAAGAACTAAAGGCATATTCATTATCGAAACTTATCGGTTAACCGAACAAAAAATAGAAAAAGTCTAACACATTCATCTCCTATGAGTAAATTATTTCCTTTGTGTCTGGACAATATGGATCCATGTGATATTCGTATACGTACAAAGTCAAATCTACTAATTGTCTTTTCTAATCATAAAATGATTTTTTTTATAATAATTTTTCTTATTGCAATAATTTTGGAAGAGTTTCTTTTACTCTAATTTGTACGTAGGTCAAGTTGGTCTTAGGTTCTTCTTATAAAACCTTTATAGTTTATAATGTATATTAGTATCCTCAAGTTTGAATACTATCAAAACCAGTGAGACTCTAAATCTAGTCCGTGAATGGTCCTATTTTTTACTAAATATTTTAGTATAAATCCAAAACATTTTAACACCGATTATTTATTATGTCATGTTTCTTTACCAATAAAACAACAATGATACTTGAATATTCATTTTTATATGCACAATTTTATTTGGAGGTCTAAGAAATTGATATATGGAGTATCAAGAAGATCATGAACTTCGACGAAATCTATTGATGTCAACAACAGTTGCCCGACACTATCGATCAATAAATCTTATATGATACATACGCCGAGTACACCTCCACGTATCAACTTGAATTCAATAAATTCTATTGGCGGGATCTTGTAAGAGATGACGTAAAGTGGTACTCCTACACCGATGCGGTTCAAGGTTAATTTCAATTGTAATGTCTTAATCGTCTATCCAATCACGCATCGTTTCAATATATCGTAATTTCATTTACTTTTAAGTGTTAAATCAAATTCGAGTAATTAATAATATATGTATGTGCCAATTTGTTTTAGTTTTATATATCAACTTAGTTTAACTGTATTTTAGTTGACAACTTACTCAACTGATACAATGTACGTTCTTTAAACTTAAATGCTAGCAAGCCATGCCTCCTCTTCCTCTTCCCCCACTTTAATTTTGTTGTCTAAGATGGAAATGAAAATTAGATGCTTTAACTTTATTGTCTAAGATAGAAACTAAACGTTTCTACAGATCCAAAGGCTACGAGAACCCTACGGGGATCTCAAACATATTCTAGTACCTAGAGTCCTTGACCCTTTCCTGTAATAACTGATCGGAATTATTAATGAAATCATATATCGTCACGTTTAAAAAAAACTACTAAAAAGAAGAACAAATAACAAATAATCAACAAAACTGTCATAATCATAACATAGCAATCTATTTTAGACATATCCATAATCTTAAACTAAATAACAAAGATGGAAGCAAGAAAACCAAGGCCAGAATGTCTAAATTCTCAAAATGCAAAGATCACTTCTCCTTTGATGCAGTAGCAGCAGCTTGACCACGAAGACGACCAGTTCTTCTGGCAGCAATGAGACCAACCTTCTGCCCAGGTGGAGCATCACGGCTAACAGTACTGGCATGACCAATATGTTGATGGTTACCTCCTCCATGGGGATGCTCCACAGGGTTCATGGCAACACCACGGACCTTGGGCCAGCAGTTACGCTTCACACGGTATTTGTGGTAAGCATTACCTGCCTTAAGCATCGGCTTCTCAGTCCTACCTCCTCCGGCTACCTGTCCAATCATGGCTCTGCACCCACTGGGCACAATCTTCTTAGCTCCTGAAGGAAGCTTGATCCTGACAACACAAAAGAGCTTAAGTAAGAACCATAGAATGCAATGACCATAAATATGGCAAAGAAAGCAAGAGAAATAGAAATGAAAACAATAAACCAATCATTAACAGACATAAGTTAACCTCTCCTAGGACTAACATAGTATTCTTATTCAAGTCATACATTGCTTATGAGTGAATTATGTTCTAAAGAATTCCAATATGGGAAATGTAAATAAATAACCCACCAAAATGAACCACATAGAAATGAAAACAACACAAAAAACATTAACAGACACAAGTTCATTGACACAGCATATATATAACTCACCTCTCCTTGGACTAACATAGTATTCTTATTCAAGCCATACATTGACTATGAGTGAACCATGTTTTAAGAAAATCCAATATGGGAAATGTGAATAACATATCAAAATTAACCCACAAAAATGAACGGCGTAGAACTGAAAACAATAAACCAATCATTAACACAAGTTCATTGCCACAGTAGATATAAAACTCACCACTCCTCGGAATAACAATATTCTTACTCAAGTCATTTGTTTTTACTAGTAAGACTTAAACTATGTCCCAAGAAAATTCTATTACAGGATCTGCTCCCTAATAAACAAACATTGAAACCAACAAAACCCAGATTATGTATCCCAAATACTACAATGACATTAGATATGAATAGAATATACATCTGAATTATAAACCTCAGCATATATAGAGTAACCTAATCTGGTTGCAATTGGAACAAATAAATACTTGGTTCCTGACAAAACAAAATGAAAATAGGAACTTGGAAGTCATAAGTAATTCAAAAAAGGCACTGAGATCTACAAATGTATAATAATTTCTCAATCTCAATATCAATAGGCTCTCATACGAAATGCAATAATCAAAACCAATGAATAAACCCAGATATCAGAATGACATACAATCATACAGGGTATTAAAAATAGAAAATTTATACAAAAATCCAACACTTTTCATGAGATCCACAACATTATGCTTGAAGAAATCATAAGAGTCCAAATAACAAAACACAATCATCGATCTGAATCAAAATGAAGAACTCCCAACACACAATCGCATACCTGGAAGTTCCGTTATCAGTGTTGTGGCTGATAACGACGGCGTAGTCGCCGGAGGCTCTAGCGAGCACACCACGGTCACCCATGTGGTGCTCGACGTTGCAGACGACGGCTCCCTCGGGGATGGATCTGAGGGGAAGGACGTTTCCGACCATGAGGTTGGCCTTCTTGCCGCAGTAGACGAATTGACCGGTGTACATGCCCTCGGCGGCGATGAAGAGCTCCTTCTGGTGCTTGTACCTGAAGGGGTGGCGGAAAGTGACTCTGGCGAGGGGGGCACCGCGACCCGGCTCGTCGGTGATGACTCCCTTGAGGTATCCATTGCGCTCGCCGAAGTCGAGGGAGCGGAACCGAGCAGGACCCTTGCGGTGGTGGGTGTGGGACTTGAAGATCGAACCCGCACCCTTACGCTGAGCTCTGATTACACGACCCATTTCCTCTGTCCTTTTTTGGTTAGGGTTTCTGCGGATGTGAGGAGGGAGGAAGATAAGTAGGGTTTGGGGGATAGATGAGTGTCGCCCTAGGATATTGGGCTTTTCATATTAAGCCCAAAAGAAGGCCCAAACTTCCTAGCCCACTAGCGACCTCGTCTCTATGAAAGGAAGGACGACGCTTATGTAAGAGCATCCCATCTAGGGGCACCGGAGGGCGAGCGACAATAGCAAGGAGGCGCCCGCACAAAGCATCCCATCGAGATGATGTTAAAAGGAAGCTAAATGGGTCGAGTAACGCGTCAAATAAAAGCGTCGAATTGGTAATAATAGTCTTTAACTCAAAGAGTCGTGATTCGTGGGCTTCGACCGCGAGGAGAGTGTACAGATCCGTTGACTGTCGAATCGGGTCTAATGTCCGATATCCCTATGGAGAATAACCACGTGGCTTATGCAAATAAAAAATAGTTTCGGCCCACCTTTTTTCACGAATCGGAAGCATTTTTTCCCTACTTTTCGTCTAATTAGACTGGGATTAGATAGGTCTAATCCCACTATGGATGGTCTGAGAGAATAATAGCTCGGTTGGCGGCAGTCGGATGGGGAGGTGTGCCACGAGGACGCACGAGGGCGAGTGTTTAACGCTTTACTCCCCACTTTATCCCTCGAAAAATACAATGTGTCTAAATAACATCTTTCGTTGTTGATTCTAATTCAAGTCTAGATCAACCAAACTCACAACCGAATGCCAAGGACTCCGTGGAGCAAGGGCGGCTTTGTGGTTTCCGCAAGGTCGGCATAGTTTGCTTTTCATCGAGTGCACCGACGACCAAACTATGTGGTTCGCCCTCGCGTTGGACTAATTTCCCAACGCAGCCTTATTTGATGGATAATTGACGATAACCAAATCAAAATCAATATGATTGAATTGATTTTATTACGCTGGTTAATTATAAATATCATGTAATAAATACTTCTTTTCAACGGTCTTATAACCTGTCATGTATAGGAGTATCAGACCTTTAAAAATTCAACCAAATCTTTTCATTTTTATATTTTACATGATTGAACTGATTTACTATTTCATCGTGCTCTACTGTCTTGATGGTGACGGACAAATCATTTTCTTCCAGCCGTGAGAAGATAGAACCATTATTGAAGGTCTTGCTATAAAGCTAAAAAAGCCAAAGATAAGTGTGAATAGTGGAATAAAAAGTATATTGTTTTTATGTGAAAATACATTATGCATAGATTTTCGAAGTCAAGTCTACTAAAGTGCATGCCAGCAATGGAAACATAAAACTAACAGTAGTGAAGACACGGAACATTCCACACAACTTCCTACAACTTTCCCTCCACCATCCTCGGATTTGTCTATATATAGGTTCGGACGTTAGTCTCTACACAACCAACATAACCAGGATTTGGATTTCGATCTCAACTCTTCACATCTTTCTTCAAACAGGTACACATATTACTGACTCATTATTTTCGTCACTACGAGCATCTTTTCATGATCTAAGGCAGGGCGGAACCAAAAAAACTTCAGGGGTAGTTAAGGTAGAAACAAAAGAAACACTCAGGATGATTCGAACGCATGCTCCCTTGTAAATATCCAAGAGGTCTTATACCAGTAGACTAAGTTTACATATCTTAAGGTGTTCCGTGGAACACCCTAAGTACTACCTAATTCCGCCCCTGATCTAAGTGTTTGATTATGTTATAGTTACCGGAAGAAAATGAGTTGGTCTGATGTCGATTTCGAAGCAAGATGGCCCGACGGAGGATTCGATCATGGTGATGAATCACATTCTCATGTTGATGTTGCTGTGTGTGATTCATCTTCAACCAACACTACGCACCGTCCCAGGCACACAAGGGCTCTTGCTCCTAGTCCATTGCAGTCAACAACACCTCAAGCCCAAGCTCAAGCTTCCTCCCCGGTCACAACAACCACTCCTACTTCACTTCCTCTCGTGACCACATCTCCTTCTACAAATCATGTGACGCAGCAACTTGACAGTGTTGTGTCACGGTCTGTTATTAGTAACGTATCTTTCAGCATCATCACCACCCATGAAGATGATCCAAGTGCTCAACAGGTTTGGAGTGTTGATCATTCTTGTAGCAAATACATGGACCCTGAGATCTACAGGACAGTGGCAAGAGGCGAACTCGAGGCGTTCAAGAGGTTGCTGCAGAGCAATACGGTTGAAGAAGAGCAGTCTCTATGGAGTCAAGTTAGCCCTCAAGGGAACACCATCCTTCACATTTCCGCGGCCTCGGGCCATGTTGAGCTTGTGAGGATGATCATACAAAACCGGAAGCAACTCAACATGTCAAGAAACTTCAACGGTGATCTTCCCCTCCATGTCGCCGCCGGTGCAGGGCATTTACCTGCTGTCAAGGCCTTGTTGATCACGGAGGATGATTTGTTGAAGCAGAAGAACAATGACGGGGACACTCCGTTGCACTTGGCGTTGAGGAAGCGTCATCAGGAAACGGCCGAGTTCTTGGTGAAACGAGATTGGAGAACATGTTATTTGTTGAACAAGAACCGTGTATCCCCCTTGTACATGGCAGCAGAGTCTAGGTACCTGCGAATTGTGAATTTAATGATGGACGGTAACAACTTAGCCGGCTCCGATCACAGGAACCCAAATGGGCAGCTGAAAGGCAAGTCACTCGTGCACTACGCAGCAAGGACAAAGGTATAGTCCTTTTTATTACAATATAAGTGAGCTGATTTTCTAATATGGTATCAGAGCATTTAATTTAATTTTTCTTAACTCTGGTCCCTGCAGACGTCCTAAGTATTATACTAAAGAAGGAGCCCATGCTTCTCGACTCAATAAACGAGCAAGGTATGACTCCTTTGTTCTTCGCAGCATCAACAGGATACTTCGACGGAGTCTCCAAACTGCTTGAACACTCTACAGAACAAGCTTATCAGAGACGCCCATCCGGGTTCTACCCCATCCACATTGCAGCCTACAAAGGCCATGTCAACATAGTGAAGAAGCTTCTCGAGCACTGCCCGGACTCAACGGAGCTCCTGGTCTCTCCCATGGCTGTTAACGAGAGCAAGAAGGCTAAGGAGATGCTCAAACAGAGTGGTCAAAACATTCTTCACTTAGCAGCCAAAGGAGGCAGAGCCAAAGTGGTTAGCTACTTGGTCAAAATGTATGAGCTTGAGAGCTTGATCAACCACAAAGACTCGCATGGAAACACTCCGCTCCATTTGGCTGTCATGAACTGGCATCCAAAGATCGTGAGCATCCTCACATGGGACAGTAGAGTCAACCTTAAACTCGTCAACAACGATGGTTTCACGGCGTTGGACATAGTCGAGCGTGGGTCCACCCTTTCAACGTATCGCCAGCGATTGACATGGATGGCTTTGTTTTCCGCAGGAGCGCCCCGAGCCAATCTTCAAAGCTCCACCCCCAAGATCCCATCGAATGCTGATAAGTATAACAACAGGTACGAATAGGATTTGTACAACTAAAATGTCAACCTTATTAATTTGGTATAATTGTTCAACATGGTTGAAAAGGTCATAGGAGGACCAGACATCTACATACATACTAGAGACCACAATATATGAATGTGACAAACAGATCATTGATGAACCAGGATCTAATCCACATACATTTTTGTTCAAAATGTCATTTATATTTGGTCGGATTTTCACGACTAAATCGTTAACCTTTGTTAGATTAGTGTGATCTTGTTCTATATGATTCAATGTAATACTTCAATAACAGGATCAACACTTTATTGCTGATGGCGACTCTGGTGGCCACGGTGACATTCGCGGCCGGTTTCACCATGCCAGGAGGGAACAATGCGAGCAACTCTGACCGAGAACAGCAACAAGGCATGGCGAGCTTGGCCGAGAACCACATGTTTCAAGTGTTTGTGACGTGTGACACCATAGCTCTGTACAGCTCCATAGTCGTTGCGGTGATACTGATTTGGGCGCAGCAGAGTGATCTGTACTTGGTCTCGACGGCGTTCAAGTTTGCGCTGCCGCTTCTAGGGATCACATTGACGTCCATGTCTCTGGCGTTCATGGCCGGTGTGTACTTGGTGGTGAGCCATGTGAAGTGGCTTGCGGATTTTGTTCTTGTCACGGGTTTGATCTTTCTAGCGTCTTTCTCGGTGCTGTTTGTTCCGTTGTTCTTACCGTATCAGTGTAGGATACTGTTCGTTCGACGAATTGTTTACTACCCTTTTTGTCTCATGGTGTTGATCACTGGCTCAGACAAGCGCTGATGTTATGTTTTGGTATAATTACTTGGTTTTTCTAGATCGATTAAATCAGATGTATCATAGTATTTGGTCTCGACCTTTTGTAACAGACCCGATAGAAATTGAGAATACATGAGTGAGTATCGATCCTAGGACTTGAACCCGGGTCTCCAAAATCTAAGTTCCAAGTGCTTTGAACAAGCAAAGCATTGCTTAGTATAGTTACATGTTGTCAACCATTTTTGCAGGCTTACAATGAATATAGATTGTAACAACAATAGCACTAAATTACTGTATCACTACATGTGGTTTAAAAACAATGAACACTAGAATGGATGATGCTGGTTTTTAATATAATTGATTTCTGAAATGGAACTAATAAGAAATACCATAATCCCAAGAGCTCTGTACATAAACTTAAATCACCAAACATCCTTACATAACAGCATAACATAAGATAGTTTAACTAGGAAGACATTTCAGTGTTTTAAATATTAAGAGATTCAGAGGGTAGTTTCTTGAATCTGTAACTTCGGCAAATTCTCAGGAAAGCAGAGGTTATACTCGCTTGAGCAGAACCACCATGATAACAAGCACTGCCAATCCCATGAGAGGTGCAGCCTGAGTCAGATCCTTCTTGGCGGAGAACTTGGAATCTCCATCAGCTTCTTTATGATCCGCTACTGAAGGGGAGAAGATGCTCTGGAGGATATCGGACACACCACTGACCATTTGAAGCACTTTTACTTTGATACTCTGCATTACATCGGCAAACCCAGCTCCAGCCCTTCCAGCAAGGCTATAATCTGGTATGTTTTCGAATTTTTGAGTGTCCTGGTAGTGAGAATCAGAATCAGCAGCACTCTCCTTGTCCGTTTCTTGTAATTGAGAGCCTGCTGAAGACAACATGGTGCATAGACGATGAAACATGGCAAAGGAAGGCTAAAGATTAAAGAAGAGGATTAATGCGGTTCTTACTGCTTTTTTGAGTCTCCAGGAACTCCACCAGCTTGGGATTGCTCAACACAGCATTCCAGACATTTTGGTCACAAGCAATTGAAGCAACAACAGTCTGTTAAGAAGCATAGTAAATTCCCATGATTAGTTTCAGCAGTCAGAGCTAATAACGTTCAAGAGCAAAAGATAACTATCCCTTGCAATTTCTTTGTTAGGACATAAAAATCATAATCAGACCTTCAACTATCAGTTTAAACTTTTAGTTGAATTAGTTATAAAATATGGTATAGAAACCAGATTCCTCAAGGACACGAGTTTATATCCCACTATCTCCAAAAATACTTTTATCCTATTTGCTCGTAATGGGCCTCTCAATATCTCTTACCTGTCTTCTCAATGAACTAATCCATCCTTATAAGTAGTTCATATCCAAACCAGTAAACGGGTTGTGAGGACGCATGGACGCATGTTAGAATATAAAATCATAATTAAGCCTTGAGCTAGCTGGTTAGCTGATCATACCTAGCTTAGAATAGAAATTTTATCAGCCATCATCTTTAACATGCTTAAAACTTTCAAAAACTCGATTTGCCGATCAAACTCTCTACAGTAAGCATGGGGAAGTCTAGGACTGTAAAGATACTAAACTAATCTGAAAGCAACTGCAGCATGACTCAAAATGGAGCAGACACGTGCAAAATCAGAGACACTCATACAATAGGCACGACAGTGAGTAGAAATGCCATAAGAAACATATGAAAGCATGAAAGTGAACTCAAATAATCCTGATTATACGCATTAAACACAATAAGGGTAATAGGAAATGAATGGCTTTTAAAACCTGTGCAGTAGTACTCTCACTGAGCAACTTAAATGCCTGAAGAGCGGTATTTGGAGCTGGATCAGCTATAATCATCTCAGAAGTGACACAAGGTTTGGTCTCAGAATGTTCAGAGTTTGAGAGTGCAGACAGGCCCGAGACCCGACCAAGTATAGTAGGAACCCAACCAGTCGAATCCGGAGACGATGACAAGTATACCCTGAAAAATCATGTATTCAACAAAAAAAAACATTGGATAATATAAATCAATTCAACAAGAAAATGATACAAATCAGTTCATTTGACAAATCTATAAGTGAGAACGCCCAATCCTAACTGTGTGAGCAAGGTGTTTCGCAATTCCTACCTACGCGCACCCTTTTGTCACATGTCCTGAAGAAAATGTGGTATAACACTACAAGAAGTAGGCGGTATAAATTTCCAAAATATCACTTTTTGTGTTATTTACATGTTTTGTAAAAAAAACACCTTTAGTTTTGGATATGTGACAAAAAATAGGTGTAATTAAAACATCAAAATGACCTTTATGACAGTTAGGATTTGGGGTTATCCCAATCCATAATAACTTGAAGACCACATGAAACCACAGAACAATCATGATTTCAGATTCATTGCACATATACTAATTGTTAGAATAATCAATTCACAGTCAATCAAACTCATCAAATTAAATTAAATTCTGAAGAGCAAATTCAAAATCAACAACGAAAAATTGAAGATTTAAAAAATTAGGGGACATACTGCTCCAGAGCTTCTTTGAGCTCCGAAGTTGCTTCCGTCGCCTCCTTCATGGTCGCGGTCGGTCCGAACACCATCCTCGCCATCGGCTCGTCGGAGCTGGACTGAACAACCTCCTCAGTCCCGGCTAAAATCCAGCCGTCCACTTCCTGGCACGGCTTCTGCAGATCAGCAGCAACCTCCGGAGAAGACGAGGAATTCATGACGGCCGAGACAGGGCGAGAGGCGCTGGCGGGGTTGAAATTGGGGACGCCGCCTCCATGGCGGATGCCGCCGGCGACGGATCCCCATCCGGCGCCGAGCTTGGCCGCGGCTCTGATCGCTCCTCCGCCTCCCATGGCAGCTTGTCGCGTGATTCGGATCGGAAAATCGGAGCCTGAAGTATCGGGCGAGACGATTACGGTGTTTGTTCGTTTTGAAACGTTCGTGAGGATGCTTCGTTTCGGATATGGATTCGTGTCTTCTATTTCTACAGACAACGACACGTAGACTCAAGCGACGTATGGGGAGATGTTTTGGAGTGATTTTACTGTGTTTCGCGGATGTACTTGCTAGTTACCCATCTGATTGTGCCACGTGTTTTGATCTGCTTGATGCCAGTTAATGGGAACTGAGCAGTCAGATGTCGGTAACTGTGGCCACGTGTGGGTTTACGATTCGTCAGGTACACGGCAAGTGATAAATTGCGGGTAGTTGTAACGTTTGCTCTTACTTAGCATAGTGGATAATATAAATATTTGAGCAGATACTGTAATGTTTTTGTCTCTCCTCAACTTCATTATTCCCAAAGCACATTCCTAGTGATCTATTTATTATTTTAGTATAATGTATGAATTTTGTTAATTTAGAATACATAATGAAAATAATAAATAAATGATATAATAAAGTTTCAATGATTATTGGAGCACTAGTTTTATAACAACAGATTAGTGCTATTAGGGAATAAAGTAAGGAGCAATTTCTTATTTCCTCGGTGATTGTTCATGGTATCCAGAAGGCTTTTTCCTCTCGATTTGAATAAAAATATGTTGTCTCGACAGTCGTACAAAGAGTATACTAGGAAAAAGAGGAAGATGGGGAGCATATAGCATCTGTTCCATGTTGGTGGGGGTGTGGCTCCCTTACCCCCGTAGTACACCCTAATGGAGGCTGCTTTACTAGCGGAGGACCATCTAGGCTTACTCTGAGAGGCTATACCGACGAGTCGGTCTCGCTGTACAGGAGCAGTCATCGAGTTGGAAGAAAGAGATCATCTGCTATCGCGATCCGCTCGCAAGAGTGGGGCTGGCAGCATGTCCAACCTGGGAGGAGAGCAGCGTCTGATTGGCGAACCCACGGTCCTCGTTGCACCGGGCGGACTATGGATTGACGATGGTTGTTGCATCAGGGAGGGAGAGGGGTCAACGGAGGAGAAGGTGGTGTCGCCATGGGTGTAAAATCCGGTTTCGAGTTTAAACGGGCTTTATCCGGGTGTGCCGTCTTAATTAGTTATTTCGTAAAAAAAAAACATTGCAGTTCAAACCTAAGACTGTGGGCTTGAGCCTGGTTGTCATTTAGGCCCACCGATCTCGGCCCAAGGAACGCTCGAGCCCATCTTGACTGTTGCTTCTGTTTAAACCGCGTTTAGGGTTCGGATTTGCGCAGCCTCCATCGCAATCCATCCTCTTCTCCCGCAGCCGAACCCCTCAACGACGTCTCGGTTCCCAAATCCAGAAGCACCATCGCCGCCAAAGCTCACATCTCCTACAACCATCTCCCGTATCCGAGCCAGGCCGCCGTTGACGGAGAAGAATCAAGCCAAGCCGTGAGTCGCCGAACCCCTCCGTGACCGCCGCGCGCTGTGCACGACCGGATCCGAGGCGAGCAAGAGAGGAGCCACCGTGCGCAGTCAAGACGGGCGTTGCCCAGATCTGAGTCCGCCGTTGTCGATCGAAGGCGTCACCGTCTCGCCCTTCCCCTGTGTCTATTTTGGGTCGCACCGGCGACGTGGGCCTGACCCTGACGAAGGATCTGGAGGCTGGGCCTGGGAGTGAATGAGGGACGACAACTACGTGACCGGCGACGTCTAGAACCACGTCGCGTTCGTCGAGTCTGGCTATGACGAGAGGAGCGCTGGCCGTGTCT
>JAYMTN010001372.1:0-13022 GCA_036897425.1 Erodium trifolium
ACCAAAATCACTTAGTAATGATCTTGAACACACAATTAGTGAGTACTTCTCAAACGGGCAACCAAAGTGCACAAAAACTTGTGAAGTCAACCTAATCTCTGGTTCCATGATCCTTTCAGTACTCCACTAGAGCCAGTGTTTATGGAAAGTGAACTCCGACCCACTCTGTACAATGTCGTCAAGGACGAAGAATATCATGGCGAGATTAGGCTTGGCCTCATCGTCATTCCCGAGGTGATTATCAATGCATTTTTCTATATTAATTGGATCCCATGGCCATAACTTTGAGATGAGATTGATCCTCTTCTGTTCTCAATTGATTTTTAAAAGCAGTATAATGATATTGTTGAGTTAACTGATTTTTTTCCCTTTTTGTCACTCATGATAGGAGCAGGACCGTGGTTTAGACGAAGAGAACTTTGGGGGATGGTAACAGTCTTCATTTGACTGATCATCAAGTCTTCGTAATTTATTTTCCTTGCAATAGTTAGTTCTATGATCTGGGATTGGGAGATGTAAATAATATGCTTCCTTGTTGTTGAACATTCTAGTTTCTTCTCCATGTACCATATTATATATGTTGTTTGATTCAACCAGTTTTGTTCCTCTTAAGGCTTATCATGTTTTCACTTAAGTCTTATCCTGAATACCAATTTTTTTAATCCCCGAATTTTTACTGGTGCTGAATTGAATAGTAACCAATATTGTTTAGCTGTGGATTAACTTAGCTGACAGGTTATGACTCGGTCTCTATGCAATGCATTCCAAATGTCTGGTTTGATCTGGTGAGTACCGAGCACGAGGCTTGCGTCAATGTAAAGTTATGTGCTACGCTTTTGTCGTACTGTCACACGACACCAAAACTCACTATTTCAGAGGTAAACTACACTAAAATGTACTTATGTCTTGATGTGTCCAAGGGCATAGGTCTTGATTCACATCATTTCAACTATACTATATGGTCAGTACAGTAAACAGTTAATAAATGTTTTGAATCTCTTCGATTGGAGAGTCTTTGTTTTGTTTCAATCTCATCTCTCAAGTATCTTCGTGTTGCAAAAATATACAGTTTGTGAACTTTATTTTGCTTCAATTTAGTCATCTCGCTATTGAAGTTGCTCTGATTTAAAGGATCATGTAACGCACCCCATTGTCATGGATGCCTTAACACGTAAACGCCAATTCTCAGTTCCTTATTTTCCTACAGAATCAACAGTACTGCTAATGAGTGTATAATATGCAATATTGCAATTCATTGGACCTGCACTTGCTGTGTTATTACAGGGGTTTCTTAATGTGGATCATATGAAACTAAACTAGATTTTTTTCTGTAGGGAGCAGGTACAAGGTACTTGGCTGTCTTCTATAAAATCCATGTTGGAAAGCTACAGATTTGGGACGAATCAAACAATCTGGTTAGCCCCTCATAGTAATGATACAGAGAAAACAGGTATACACACAATGTAAGAAGATATCTTCTCTTCTCTTCTTTCTTATTTCTGTTTTGGTCTTACCTATCGATTTAACTAATCAAGGGATTGAATATTTCACACTTGTGGACTCATTATTTGATTTATTTCTAATCCGTTACCGTGTTGCAGTGCCACATGTTCCCACATGCTAGCTGTAGGTTTTGTACTTGACTATTCTAATCGAAGAAATAAATAAATAAATCATGTAGATGACTATACCCCGTGTAATATTGTCCTTTATACTCTCATTTGTTCAATCACGAAAGCTAGTTCTCTGAGTCCTTCCAAATATACTCTTTGACTTCTTGGAAATAATCTAGCATAAGCGTGACATCAAAACACTGTTTCTGCTTTCTTATTCACATACCAACTTTCTTTGTTGCTTGGTTCCTTTGCATGAAATGGAATTAAAAAGATTACCCCATTGGTTTGGCTGCTAGTGTTTTGGAAATGAAGCCAAAATGAGTGACCTATGTTGATGAACTTGAGTTTGACTTCTTCTGTAGGCCATTACTCTTCTTATATTATGTATAAGGTTAATTACACTTCGCTACACTTAGGTTTTCATGTTTTTCAACTAGTTACACCTATGTTCAAAATTCGTTTTGCAGCTACTGAACTCTTTTATACCTGAAAAAAGACGAAAAAGCCTTTGACCCTAATCTGGGAAATAAAAACTCCATAACTAGCCAAAACATTTCGATTAGATGTAAAGAACGGTTGAGTAGATGTTAAAAGGCTTCTTAAAAGATAAAACTATTAAAAAGACGAAAAGGGCTTTTTCGTCATTTCCTGACAAAAAAGAGCTATATGTAAAACGAATTTGGAACTTAAGTGTATCTAGGTGAAAACCGTGACAAACTAGGTGTAACTAAGTGTAATTAATCCTTATTCATACCTAGACTGGCCTTTCGATTCTACTTGTGCTTATGATATATCAAGGATCATTTCATTGAGATGCAATTTGGATGACTAAACTATAGACGCAGTTATATATATATATATGCTTTTAGATTGTTCAGTCATTCAATCGAATCAAAAACCGTTTCAATTTCTATAAAAATCTACTTACATTCTATTTCAACAGTATCTATCATACATATCTTTGTCTAGATACAAAAATAGAAGATGAAAAAGAAGGAATTGATCTTGACTCTAACCGCTGCAAAAAGGCTATATTCAGTTGTGAAGTGGGTTTGGTCCACCAGGAACTGACCGGTGAGAAACTCCATAAACCGAATCTGTTGCATCTCTTCTTGACTGCTCAGGAGCTTCTGCAGAGGCGCGCCACTGGAACCCGCCTGTCTCCTTCGGTTCTTCACTCAGAGTTCTGTGGATGTGGCGGCGACACGAGACTTGGCTAGTTGTGATCAGGACCAGGAAGATGAGGAGTGACAGCTGAGGATTTTGAATTCTCATGATGAGAGAAAGAGATGGAGAAGGTTGGAAGCTAAGAGTAGGCAGGGGTGGAGTCCTTTAATACAGGATCTTGCAGCTAGTGGTGAAGATAGAGCCCAAAACTATTGCAATGCATGGAAATGCCAGAAATGCCCTTTTTAGAGGAACCTTACTTACTGGGTATGATAATTACTTTTTTGGAATTTTTCAGGTCAAAGCAGGTTTGGACTTTCAGCATATAGCCAATGTTCATCGTGAGGCGTAGGCACGTGGAGGCCCAAATCGGCCAGGTTGGACCTAATACCATAGAAATTTTATTAGTATATGTTCTAAATATTTCAGATCAAGTTTCACAAGTAGAAGACCAACTTTATTAATTGAATTATGTGACCCTAACCTTATTAATATGTTCGAAAGTTTGTCGATGCAGGTTTATACATCGCCAAAGTTCATACTGAGGTGTAGGCACAAGGAGACCAAAATCGACCAGGTTAGCTTTAATGCCATATAATTTTAATTAGAATAGGCTAAATATATCAAACCGTACATCACAAGTGGAAGATCACCTTATCGATTGAGTGTGACCCTAACCTATATATTTAACTCTTGTCTTGTCCTTGTAATGTTTTGTTTATCTCTATTGAGTATAATCTAGGGTGTGTAAAACTTGGTGATTTTAGTGTGAGTCCAAGGGTATTTTAGTCCTTTTTTTGACATATGTTGAGTGCTTATGTGAATAACAGTTCTTTCTGGGCGGCTATGGGAGCGTTGACTTGATATTAATTGGATCCATAATTTGGACAAAAGGGTCTGATAATTTAATTTGGGCTTTAATTATTGGTGAAGATGTTGGGGGACACGTGGCAGAAATGTACAGTGACAATGTTGTAGGATCTCTCAGCTCTTGTTCCCCATGTTCCCATAGTCAGAGCTTCAGCTCACATTCTTGCTTCCAAAATGTTGACTTTTGTAATTTTTATTGGACAGTAAATGAAGAGCCTTGTGGAAGAAGCAACCGATCAATGTGCTCCTCTTCAACCTCAAGCTCTTGTGCCAGTTAAATAAGGTAACAACATGCATACTTTTTTTAATCGATAATTCTTAATTACCTTTTAATCTATCTTTAACTTAAATTAATGGAAACATTATCTCCTAATTTAACTCACATATGTACACAATTAAGTGACCCACTAAAATCTAAACATTGGATCTCATAAGAATTAGTGGGCACCTTGATCTCCTGATGCGGTCCCAATTGAGAACAGAAAAAGTGTTGGACAAAGTCCTAGCTTTTTTCGGATCGAAACGGACTCCCGAGCAAAACTCATGACTATGCTATGAGCCCTCGATGGTTAACCCCCCGTTGGTTAACAGCCAAAGCTTTTAATTTGTGCTGGTCAATAAATGTGGATAGAATTTGCTCAGAATAGAATAGGAATGAAACAGGCATAGCCAAAACAAGAGAGCAACTTAGGAGGACATGACAAAAATCAGTGACGATGGCTGTTGAAAAATTGCTTCCTTGGATGGTGTAGATAAAGTAAAGTGTCAGGAATTGGGAAAAGACCATACATAAAAATGTCATTTTCCACGAATTTATTCCATGGACGATCCACCATAAAATTCATGTCCTTTTCTTCTCAATCAAAATATTTAGTTTTGATCTATTTTGTTACATAGTCGTTAATATGATCTGTTGATATGATGTCTAAAGTTAAGTATCGTATTCACTTTTTGCCGGTTGAAATCTTGTTTTTGTAAATTTGTTTTAAAATGCCGATTTTCCACTTGAAATTTTAAAAACAGTGATAAAAAGTTCAGAGTTTTCATTTTGTTTTCTAGACATATATAGCGGAATTTTTACGAAAAATGAATGGCCTAGTTTTGTTGTTTTTACTTATTAATTTGTGGAAGATAAAACCGTATTTAAACAAATATATATACAAAATACAACAAAAAAAAATTCATCACATTGTTATTGTAATTATGAGGGAAAAAAATAATTTACAAACCATAACTCTTCAAAGCTATATTTTATTTTGTAATTATCCCTTCTAGTTATGAATATAATTCTTCTTTTCTTATACATTTAATTATTGTTTGTATTAAATGTTGTTTTCAGAGTGTAGGGGATGGGTAGTCTAGGCCCTAGGGACAGTAACATTCTTGACTGATTGTTCAGTTGTCCTTGTTTCTGGTGTTGGTTGAAATACATCTTTCCTAGGTTAGGCCGTAGCTGGTCTTAGGTAAGGTCCTAGGACAGGAAGGCTCTATCTCTTATCACTAATTGAAATATAATATGTATATAAGGAAATATTTAGGTTCAAATATCTTTGTAATACAAATTAAGAATCTATCTGATTTTTATTTTTGTATCAATAGATTTAAGTATCTGATATCTTGTTAGTCGAGGTGAGGTCGGCTAGGAGAGGTACTCGGGGATGTCGGAGGTACAATAGGGAGATGAGACGATCATCCATGCTTTCGTCAAGTAACTGCAACAATTTAGAATACACCGCCTTCTAGTGGTTGGGTTATTTTTGTTATCCAGCTCAAATACCTTATTATTCATGGCGGAGAGGCATTTGGATGAGGATTTGCTGTTTGGGCAATAACCACCAATATGATTTGGGGTGATAAAAGCCAGAGCGTTTTGTGGAGATCAAGCGAGGGATCCCAAGCAGTCTCGAGTCTAGCCCTAAGTTGGCATGCTTCCTCGATTGGGTGATTGAAGCTAAATGTGGATGTTATAGTTCGATCCAGGGGATTGGTTTGGGTATGTGGTTAAGAACCATTTAAGGATAGTCCTTGGAATGAGAGCAAGTTTCATAGAGGGAGCTTTGTCCTCTCGTCTAGCTAAATGTATGGTTCTAAAAGAGGGCTTGGAGTGGTGTGAGGAAAAAGATGACATGTTCATGAGGTGGAGTTAGATGCCTCAAATGTAGTTTTGAGGTGGAGTTAGATGCCTCAAATGTAGTTTTGGCGGTTCTCGATAGATTGTCAGTGCTTTAGAAGGGCCCCTCTTCTTCAGGATATTGCAGTGCTTTAGAAGGGCCCCACGTGTCAAGCTTTGATTATAAGATGTGAATCACAGTTCGCGAACCACGCGACCCACAATGTCTGAACCGCGACTCGCGAGTCGGGATATGATCCGAGCGCTCTAATAGAGGCATATATATAAATTTAAAAAGTTATACATATTTATGCTTTATGCCATCAGCAATGTTTTTTAAATCTGAATAATTTATTTTGTCGATTTAATGGTTGAGATATGTCCGTAATTTATAGACATTGATAATGGCCTAAATTGTAGTCCAAGAATTGGACCAATACCAGTTTAGATCTCATTATCATTGGATCCAATCAAATCTTCATCACATGGTCTCTTAACCCATACTGCCAATGCAAACACAAGCTAAATATTAAATCCCCGAAAATCACACTTTTTAATTCTGATTACAAAAATTGGTAAAATAATCAAGTTTCAATTGTTAAAATCCGATTAACCAAATAGTCTAAGAATAATTATGTTTAGAAAAATTGTCGCACTATAATATTGAAATGATGTAATAATATTACTATGAAATAAAGTCTGATTAAAAAGTTTCTTCACTACATAAATCTGTTGGTTTTCCACTTGAAACAATTAGTATCAATATATCCTACTACTACAAGAATGTACAATACACAAAAACCATGCCAAATTTGACAACAAAAGGCAAGAAACACAGGCATAGTTTTCATATCTTCTGCAACTTCTGTCAAAAACTGGAGTCGACATTGATGACCGATGAAATACTTTTAACCAAAGAGATTCGAACTTTTGACCTCGAGGAGGTGAGAGAGCTTTTTCACCATTAGGGGAACCAATGCGGGCTCTTAATATAACCCGTTTAATCTCACCTCCGGACACGGATCCCTCCAATATCTCTCAATCCCATTTTCACCGCTGTCTTCCTGAACAGAGCCGGAGGATTTTCCAACCCGATCGATTCACAAAACTGATTAGCAAGCTCAACGAGCGTGGTCTTGTCCCGTCCTATCTCCTTGATCGAGTTATAGTACCCGAGCCAAGCATGATACGCGGCTTCTTTCACGCTAGTATCAACATTTGCGAGAGACTCTTTTGTCTGCATAACAAAATAGGTTCCAAACATTGCTATTAAGAAACCTTAGAGCCGATTAAGGAAGACAGAATGGAACGATAAATGAGATGTAAAACCTTTAGTTTTATATCGGGATCTATGCACGGTAAAGGAAGTCCTTCGAGTGGAATGTCTTTTATCTCATCGAGGAAATATTTTTCCCATGGCGCAAGCAACAATACGCTCTCTCCTTCTTTGCCTCCACGACCTGTTCTTCTGATACGTTGTATGAACTCTTCCCTTCCCGACGGGATACCCATCTGGTGATGCAAGACATTCAGATGCCAATTAATGGTAATGAAAATTGTGCATGCACAAATAACAAGGGATCTATATATCTATGAGTTTGTCAATAAACAAAAGGGTTAATGGCACATGGCTACCTTTTGAACTGCCCACAAACACGACCCTATAATAAATTTCAGACACATTACTCCCTCTGTATGTGTTACCATCGTACAAAACAGACGAAAGCCATCAAAAATTTCGTGTAAGACTTTATATCCAAAAACTACACATTCCTATCCTTTACTCTTCAGATTTTGGTATGACTTCGTGGAGGATTTCAAGAATGGAATCAAATTGAAACCGGAAGAGTAAAGCATCATTAGTTTTGAGATATTTTAAAAAAGTTGATGGTTTCCGTATATTTTGTATGATGGTGGCACGTGGAAATTCACAAGAGTACTCATGTGTCGGTAGAAGTTCGTGTGTTTGTGGGCAATTCATAAAGGTAACTATGTGCAATTTACACGTTTGTTCCGAAAAGACTCAATTGCTATTTGTACAATCCCATATTTGATCGTGTTATCATGTTCAATATAACAAAAAATTCAACAAAAGAACAGCCAATACCTGAATCACCAAAGTAACGTCAGGATAGATCATTTCACGAGCTGGAACATCGGATGAAACAAGAATCATCTGTTTCGCTTGTCCGAATTCCTCGGAGATGCGAGCTTGGTAATGTTCGGTTTTTCGAGAATGAATCTCCCTGACATTCATTTTCATTTCCCGGAGAAGTAGATGCATGAGCGAGGTTATCATAGCAGTTGAACAGAAAATAATAACCTGCATGCAAGTAGAAACTATTATGGTAGGAACTCATGCACACTGCAGCAGAGAAATGAAACTTATATGCAGCTATGGATTGTACCTTATAATCAAACACTTGAGAGATGTGCTCCTTCAGAAGATGGTGCAGTATTTGAAAATGTTGATCATGTGATGCAATGAGAAAGGATTGCTTAACCTGGTTAAGCAATAGGGAAATGGGTGTTAAAGATTGTAGGTTTCTATGCCAAGTATGGGGCATGGACACTCATTTAGAACTTTGCAAAGTTAAATCAAGTTTCCGAATACATCTCAGCCACTAAAAACCTCAATACAATAATGGATGCAAATGGTTTTCATTCCAACTTTTGGTTTTTACCTGATTGTTACTTGACCGAGTTTTGATCAATTTTCACTTATCGGTGGAAAACGGTCAAAACTCGTTGGGAAGTTTCACCGAGATATCAGGGTAATATACATTAATGACATGAATAGTAAATATACATATATAACTTTGAATTTACTTTTATTATTGAAAAAAACCCAAAAAGCATGGACCGTTGGATCCACTTGATCTAGTGGCCCAGGGTAACACACAAGTCTAAACCCAAAGATGGGAAAGTTACATATAAAAGCGGGAAACTAATCATAGTCATTGGATTGCAATTTTTATGGCTGAGATTAAGTTTATAACTTTTCAATGATAATCTAAGTTTCTGACCTTATGTTTGGAAACATCTTAACTATTAAAAACCTCAATCTAATGGACACATACGGTTTTCAGTTTTCACCAGATTACTCTCTCTCCATAAATAACATACACATGCCATTCACAGTCGGTATGAGGTACTTAATAACATCAATGTGAAGTCAAGTAAAATGGCAATTGTATATCCTAATTATGAGATAACATTCCACCACATTATACACACACACACACATACCTTGGCGTGTGTTTCCACAGAGGAGAGACCCATTGTATCGATGAATGCATGTTCCCTTTTCAAAACAACCTGGGATATTCGGCGAACCTACAGTTCCATAACCAAACATGGTATGAGGTTCACTGAACTTCACTATATGATCTCTACTGCTTTTATAAACATGACATAAAAGAAGAATTTTTTTTACCTCTTTTGGAACTGCGGTAGAAAACATCAATGACTGTCTCCTACGAGGTAGACAATCAACTATTTTCTCAATGTCCTTTCGGAACCCCAGGTCCAGCAATTGGTCAGCTTCATCGACTACAAACATTTTCAATCCCATCAACCGTGCAGACAGGCCAGACTTACTCTCAACATGATCCAGCAACCTACCGGGCGTTGCAATTATTATCTGCAAAATAATCATATTACAAACATATTACTTTGCTTCATGATTTGGAGAAAGAAGTGATTTTTGGTAGTTTCGGTGTTTCTTTCTCCTCGCTAGGCGCAGATATCCAAGATTCGGATTAACACGGAATAGCCGGGCTAATAGCCAACTGCATTGTGGAGGCTCGACGATTTGGGAGCGAATAAAAGCTAATCGCCAACCATGGCCTAATCCCACTGCAGATGCTCTAACAGAAAGCATACCAAAACTTGCTTGTCCAACTGGTGAAGCTTTTTGGGGTCTTAGGACCCGGTTCAAGTCCTGGAAGAGGTACCTCATTTTTTATTTCTCTTCCCAACTACTGTTAGGCCTCTCTCTCCTTCTCTCTATTCAGCCCTTGTCGAGCCTCTCTCGAGGCGGGGACAAGAATTCAGCGTTCTCTTCTACATAAGGGAGCACATTTTTCTTCCTTGATACATCAATCTTAAAAAGTTCTTTAAGAATCAAAAATTGGTTGGTGGTCTTTACTTTTACATAAGCAGGGTCTTAAGCTAAGAAAAGCTTTGATGCACCTCATTTAGTCAGATAAAAGAAAAACAGAAAGCAAAAAGCAAACCTGGCATGGATCAAATTCCAGTCGCTTCTCATCTTCCTTGAAACGGGTACCTCCAACTAGAGTTTGGACACCGATACCATCATGATACTGCAGCATAACTTTTGCTTCTGCAGCTATCTGACTTGCGAGTTCTCTTGTTGGGCAGAGAACAAGAGCATATACGGGAGGCACTCGATGATTGGTCTTGCCACTCATAGCTTTCAGAACTGCTTCAATTGCAGGGATCTGTTTATGTTTAATCACAGCATTGAAAGAAAGAAAGAAACTAAACTATAGCAATCGGTTCACTCAAACAGTAAAGGGTTTTAGTATACCAAAAAAGCTGCACTTTTCCCCGTGGCTGCTTTAGCTTTCACCATAGCATCATTGCCTGCATGACATTATAACGAGAACCATCATTTGATAGATGCGAAAAGGCAATCGTTTATTATCCCACAACACATTTATTTTGAAACGGAGGTAGTATTGTTGAGGGATAATTGCAAAAAAGTGCCCTTGAACTTGTATTTCTGTTGCAATATGTATCATTTTGTTTCAAAACAACGGTTCCAAATCATAGCCTTATAATGACAAAAAATGCCTTAAATTTGTATTTCTGTTGCATTATGTATCATTTTGTTTCAAAACAACGGTTTTGCTCTTAAACTTTTAAATTAAAAAACAAAAAAAATCTGGAATTTTCACCACCCTTAATTATTTTCCTCTTTGTACCTAGAAGGATGTTTCAAGGCCATTTTGTTTCAGGGCACATTTTTGCAATTATGACTTATGAGAGAAGAGGACCACAAGTTTCCAAAAATGGATGCATTAGGGTACTTTTTTGCAATTAGCCTTTAACATATCATACATGCAGAGATGAAACGTTTTTTTGATCTGACATGCAGAGATGAAACTAACGTACCCTCAAGAGCAGCAGCAAGAGTTGCCTCCTGCATCCGAGTCATTCGAACAAAGCCAGCACTAGAAAGAGCCTTGACCGTCAAGGACGATACACCACAGTCATCAAACCTTAACAAACAACAATTCAATCAAAATCAACGGCACACAAGTGTAAAGATCACTACAATTCAGAACTCAAAGGACATGTTTATTTACCTCTTGTCACTAAGGACCAATTCATCGGTCTTCTCCTCTTCACTCTTACCCAATCTCCTCTTACTAACTTCGTGCCTAATAATCTCGAGCTCTCTCGAGTAATTGATCTCTGATTCGAGGTTATTCAATGGCACTCTCCTCTTTATCTTGATGTCATACTTCCCCAATGAAGCACTGCTTCCCTTCTTCCTTATATCACCTCTAAGCCCCGAATCATCTTTTTCCTCAACAGATGATTTCAAGTTGTCAACATAATCATCATCTGAATCTTCATCAGTGGAACAAATTCCGATTTTCCTGATCCTCCTCCCAAATTGATCAACAGAGTTCTTCAATCGATTTTTCGATCCAAACCCAGGTTTATCCTTACCAAATGAACTATCATTTCTCCTAAATTTCCCCTCACTCTGAACTGAAAAGTTCCTGTTCTTCACTAAATTACTTCCAATACTAGCTGAATTTGAATGTTCATAATTACCAAATTGATTAGCAAAGCTCTTATATCCATTTTTCGATCCAAACATAAATTTCCCCTCACTCTGCACTGAAAAGTTTCTGTTCTTCACTAAATTACTCCCAATACTAGCTGAATTCGATTTTTCATAATTACCAGCTAAATTAATCCGATTAGGCATCATTTTCCTCAAATCGAATGAAGAATCGGATGAAGAGTTCGTCGGACCTGACCTGACCCACTCTGGTTCTTCCGTCGATTTAGGCGGAGACGGTTTCAGAGGACCGTCGCGTTCGTTCCACAAATCCTCAGCTCCATGCTGGACGAAACGATCCGCTAGTGCTTTGACATGTTCGGCGGAGCTCATCGGGCTGTGAGTGGTCTTCAGCTCGGAAGCGGCCGACGGGTCGGGTTTTCCGGCGATTTTGGCGCGGATTTCGTATCGTTGGCGGGCTTGATGGAGCTGCTTCTCTTGATCGAGGAGTGTCTTCTCCTTCTCCTTTGCTCTCTTCTCGTGCAATCGCTTCCATTGCCACTTGTTGATGCCGCCGGGAAATGTGCGAGGACCGCCGCCCATGAGCCGCACGAAAAGGAGGCTCGAGCGTGACGCGGAGGGTTCTAGAAGCTTCGGTAAGGTTCTGGAACGTTCTCGGAGGATCGTTGAGTACATTGTTTCTGGTGGTCGGAGAGAAGAACCGGAGCTATGTCCTGAGGTTTAGGGTTTTGGAGAGGAGGAGGAGGAAGAAGACGATGGTGTTGTATGGAGATTTTGAAGGATTTGAAGTTATTGGGCCTCTGATTGGGGCTTCAACTCAAAGGCCATTTGAATTAAGAAACTTAAATGGGCTTTACAAGGCCCGTTTAATATAAGGTTTGTGTTTTGAGACTTTTCGAACTTCGAAAGAAAAATATTTTGAGGTATTTAAAACTTAAATTATTTTTATATACAATTGTGAAAGTATGCTTGAATTTATTATTTTATTTTACTCTGTATAAATTTCGTGAGAATTTGAATTTCAAAAAATAACATTGAGAGAATAATATATCAAAATTTCATACTTTTTTAAGTGGTAGAAAGAGGAAGAAAAAATAAGAGATATAAAATTTTAAATTTGTTCTTTATTTATAATTTTTAAAATATAAATCATAAAGATAATATCGACGTTCTCATATTCAGATTTTTTTTATTATTGTTAAACAAGACGGTAAATTAGTTCTAAATAATTTTAATACTGCTCAATGAGGAGCTCTGCTAGGATTTGATCTGCGTAACCTCTAGCCATGTTTTTTAGGGTTTCTCTTATGAAGCCGCTAGCCACCGCAGTGTTGGTTCCCCACCAACATCGTGTCTCCGGTCACGGTACCGGCCCCTCTCTGCAATTCTGATGGTTGCCGCATGCTTTTCCTCGACATCAATCACCACCGCTTTGGATCCCTTCTTCTGAGCACCTTGCGCCTTTTCTGCAATCGCC
>JAYMTN010001373.1:0-13020 GCA_036897425.1 Erodium trifolium
AATTATATTAACATAGGAAAAAAAATTCATGCTATTATGAAGCATATTTTATCAACTTTCCCTATTATATTAACCATTTGTTTTTCATCTCGTGATTACAATTTACAATGAAAGTTAGCTTTTGTCCACAACAAAATGCACACACAACTGAAATCGAAGCCCACTTCATATCATTGTGATAACTGGGCTTACCCTTCCGCAATTAGGCGTACTGTCTAAAGATTTCTATTGGGCTGAAATCAAAGCCCAAAATAGCCCTGGAGAAAGCCCATTCGAACATCCTCCAGCGACGCGACGTGGCACGGGGGCGCTTGAAGTCTCACGGCGGGGCACACGACACGTTGCCGATTACGAAGACTGTTAGGTAGTTTAGTAGAAAATCCGTAGACACGAGACTGAACATCTGGCCAGAACCAGAAGAAAAGTTACTGTGAGATCAAATCGCTCTTCGAATCTTCAAAATGGTCCATTCACAAGGTACGTTCTCGCATCGCCTAGGTTCAATCTGTTCAACGAATTTGATGTACTGCCATGTCTTGACCGATTTATCGGAATCAATGTTCGTTGTTGGCGTCTAATTTAGGGGTTTTTTCGTGGACTGAAAATTGGGGCATTTGTTAATCATGCATATGTTTGATTTTGCAGCATAGTAGAGATGAAAGAGAGAACATCAAACACCACTTCCGTGCTTAAGGGCATTCTGGTTAATTGTGCAGCTCAGGTTTGTGGATAGGCTTTAACAAGAATTTTTGAAGTTAAATTTAGCTGTATTTGATCTAAAACCTATTGAATTGGTTTGTGCAATCTGTTCATGGATTTGATTGTGTAGTTTTGCTTGGAATCTTTTGATTTTAGGCAAAAGACTACGGGGGTTGTGTTGCTGCTAGGGTTCCAGAAGTTGAACATAATATGTGTGCAAAAGAGTTTCTAGCCCTAAAGAGTTGCATGCAAAATACGGTATTGTGCCATGAGATCGATTAAGTATTATATGGTTGTGTATTTGGTTGATGTAATTTAATATGGCTGTAACATCATTTTTGTTCGGTTTGTTTGATAGCTTCGTGGAAAGGCATAACCCTTCCGCAGTCTTTCACTAGTATTTGAGATACATAGCAAAACCTGTAACTGTCAACTTCAAAGCTCGGAGACGGTTGTGGCTAGTTGTGTGCAGAAAAAAGGTTATTCATTCGACAGATCGAAGAGTACTGATTTACTTTTTTTCTTCTAGAATGATAAGCTGCTTGAGCTTGCATGCATTTCTTGCGGCTATGCTGATACAGCCAATTTCTTTTTTACAGATCTGTTGAGCTGTATAAGCTTGGTTTAGGATCCTTAGCTAGTACCTACCCTTCAATTTTTTTGTGTTTGAAGTTGAAAGCAATCAATTTGAGGGCATGTCTGGAAAGGCATCAAGTTCACAGCCTAGTGTTGGAATGGGGGGATCTGGTGCCCTGTCACATGTTTATATTCAGTATCCACCTCTAAGGTGCAGCATAGCTGGTTCAGGGAGTTTATATTATGACGATGGAAATAAGTTACTTCTCTCTCCAGTGTCAAATCAGGTAACTAATATCATGGACTGGAGTTTTAATAGTAAGTTTCATCTCTAAACTTGTTTATTTATATATGGTTTTATGTTCTGGTTTTAGATTTTCTCGTGGAAAACTGCTCCCTTTGATCCTCTTGTTTCTCCCACCTCGGATTCAGTTAGTGAAGGGCCCATCATGTTGATCCGATATTCTTTAGATGCAAAGGTTATAGCAGTTCAAAGATCTCATCATGAGATACAGTTTTGGCATAGAGAGACAGGAGAAACTTTTACTAAGAGGTGCAAGCCAGAGTCAGAGAGCATACTGGGATTTTTCTGGACAGACTGTCCAATGGGTGATATTGTATTTGTGAAGACCAGGTATGAAGAGGACCCTTACATGCATTTTACATCATTGGGTGTCTAATAGATCAATATGAATGTGTAAAAAAGTTGGTTTGATCTTTCTGTTACAAGTTTGCTCCATCGGCTAATTTGTTTAGTAGCATTTAAAGAGTAAATTAGTGCTTTCGGGGGTATATGGAATGTACTTTAGATGTTGGCTAGTCATTTGATATATTAATGCCTGTAATGGATTGCATACCTCCTTCCTCTCCCTCTAACCTATCCACAGATGTTCATTTATTCTATGGCTTGAACTAATATTACTATTTCAGTTGCAACTGTAACTATGTACATTATGTGGTTCTGGATAGTCTCTTAGTTTAAAGTAATTTGATTGTGAACATGAACTTGTTTTTCTCTATTTCCATTGCTAAAATGGAATTTAATCGCAGTGGGCTGGATATATTTGCATATAATTCTGAGTCAAAGTCGCTTGACTTGGTAGAGACAAGAAGGTTGAATGTGAGTTGGTATGTCTACACACATGAAAGTCGCTTGGTTCTTCTTTCTTCAGGAATGCAGTGCAAGACCTTTACTGGGTTTCAGGTATACCTACTGGCTTCACAATTGACTTTATTATATACAATTCCTTTCTGTTTTAGGTAGTATTAGGTGTATTGGACATTCGGGTCTTGGATCTGATTCCAAGCAATTGAGTCTGCCTTTGTATCCCATTAGTTACTGTAAAAATCTTATTGTATAATTCGTTTGGGTGGCAACACTTTTAAGGCCTTATTTGGTGTACACTAAGTTCACTGGGTCGCTTATCTAATGAATAACCAATGTAATTCAACTTCATTCTAAAATGCCTTAATGGCAACCAGTTGGGGTTGACTACATCATCCTTGTTGGACACTTGAAAATCTAGTTTTTCCTTCTTACATTCCGGATAATACAAACCTCCCCAAATGTAGAACACTTCGAAAATGAAACTGATACACCTTGGATTGGTACTTATCCAGAACAAAAATAGCAACATTTTTAGGTTCATCTTCAAATTAATGTTGTAACAAGAAGCACTCCCTCCGTTCCTGAATGACTGTCCTATTTGACTTTTTTGCAAAACTTAAGGATTAGTAGAGTTTTAGCTTGCTGGCACTCTACACGTAGGAACTTACCAATAGGAAGGAGACTATTGGTATTTCATGCACGATTAGCTTCCTAAAGAGGAAAGTGGACCCTCATATTGGGACAGAAGTACTTGTTTGGAAGGAGTTTCATCTTTTGCATGCCCTATTTGTTTGAAAAATAGTGATTTTCTCAAGAACGCGTACTACTGGTTTAGTACAGCTCCTATGCGGCCATTGATGTGAATATATGGTTTGACTTGGTCACCATCAGGCTGCTTATTTATGAGCATGCATATCAAATTACTCAAGTTTATCAATTTGATTGAGACCATTGCTATTTTCTCTATTCAGATTTCATCTGCAGGGATTATACGATTGCCAAGGTTTGAGATGGCAATGGCAAAACCTGAGGCAAATAGTAAGCCTGTCCTGGCTGCGGAAGACGTCTATATTATTACTGTGTAGGCGTTATGTACTCTCTTTTTCCATTTGTTTTATCTAATAATCTAAATCTCATTAGTTTAATATTAAAACTTGCCAACGTCCACAGATACGGCAGGATATACTGCGTGCAGATTGATAGAGTTGCAATGCTACTCCATTCTTACAGGTTTTATCGTGATGCTGTTGTACAACAGGTATTTCCTTACATCAAATCTTTATCATCAATGATCTAGTTGATATGAAAGTTGCACAAGATAACTATGTTGAAGTAGTTGTATGCGTCTATAATGATAAAATTGTAATGTCAAAGTCAAGAGAGCTTTCCTAGAGTTTTTTAGTGGGAAAAGTAAGCCATAAGGGTGTGTATGATCAGCCAATTATAGGCGAGAGCGGATATGCGTAGGCCTACACTTAGCTCTACCCAGCAGTCTGCCTATTTTGTGCATCAGAACCTTAAGAAAATGTTCAATCTATTGGATTATTATATGGTATATGCCATCATATAAGAATTCACTTTACAAAGCCAAATCACATGTCATTGTTAGGTTCTCTAAATCGTTCTCTTCTTTATCTAATCAATGTACAAATGGCTCGTAATAGTGAGTACTAAGCACTAGTAATTGTTTTGAGTTGAACCACCTTATATTGCGATTCAAATTTTTGATGGATCATTCAAGCAACCAATACAAATTTGAAGTAATATTTGATGAGCTAAAATTATTTACCTTTGCATGACAATTTTCCTGAAGAATGGTACAGTTAAAAATGAAAACGTGAGAAATTCAATTGAGGCATGATAGTTTAGGTAATGGGGAGAATAGAGCACAAAAAAGAAAACTAGGGATAAAAATGCAAGAATAGTTGAAGATTTCTATCAGTGGTGATTGCAAAAAGAATAAAAGGAGTTTATTACTTTAGTAATTGCTGTAGTCCAACATAACCTTCTAATAGTACAAACATCATTTTCCTTATTGGTGTGAACTTTTACTTGCAGGGTTCTGTGCCAATTTACTCTAGCAAGATTTCTGTGAGTGTGGTTGACAATGTATTGCTTGTTCATCAAGTGGAGGCAAAGGTTGTCATACTTTATGATATATTTGCAGACTCTCGAGCACCAATATCTGCCCCGCTTCCTCTACTATTGAGAGGTTTCCCTAGGTCTAATTCTTTCTCTCGAACTAGTTACAAAGATACTGAAAGTTTGGACACAAGTGTTATAAGTGATCACGAAGCAATTATATATCGAGATGACTGGACTTTTCTTGTTCCTGACCTCATATGTGACGTTGCTAGCAAGTGTTTGTGGAAAGTGCACTTAGACTTAGAGGCAAGCTTCTTCTTTATCTTCTTTCCCGTTTTCTTTTTTGGGGATGGGTGTTATCTTTATAAATAATTTAGTATTACTGTCCAATCTGTAATATATATTTTTTTCCTCATCACAGGCTATTTCTGCAAGTAACTCAGAGGTGCCATCAGTACTGGAATTCTTGCAGCGGCGGAAATTGGAAGCCAGTAAGGTAGAATGTAATATATGTTTAAGCATATGAATTGTAATCGACGCATCATTTTTGTACCAGTTGAGAAACACAAAATTCTTGTTTTCCAATAATACAGACTTGGAAGGCACGTTTATAGTTTAAATTGAAACTGTTTCATTGTTGAAGCCATTTCTGGGTCCAAGTAAGGGATCTTTTAGGTATAATGAAGTGCATCTACCTCAAATGCTCCTGGAGATGAATTTTTTTCACTTTCATGTGCGTTTTGCTGCCTGAAAATATGAACTTCTTCATCTGATAGTTGTCATACTTCTGCTGTTTCAGGCTAAGCAGTTGAGCTTGGCAATGGCACGCGCTATGATTCTAGAACGCAGATCTGTATCCATGGTTGCCAAGGCAATAGATGTATTGGTGACTTCTTACTCCCTTTCAATTAAAACCGGCAGTTATCTTAAGGTACTAAAAATTGAGAAGGCTCCACCCTCGGGTGTACCATCCACAAGCAGCCCAAGATCCAGTTTTGGTGCATCTGCCAACAGAGCCGATGCACTTGGAAAGTCCTTAAACCATCGCACTTCTGCTGCAGTGGCTTCTCCAAACGTATCTGCAGTTTCGGCTTCAGATTCTGACGAGGATGCCAACTCCGAATCTATGAAAACCAACTCGAGCAATATTCTTTCTGTTGGTAAAGTGGATAGAGAAAACCTAATGGGTGGATCTAGTAGCAACCCTTTAAGTGCTAATGTTTCTGATCAGCAAAATTCTCAACTTACTTCACCAGCAATTTCACCAGATGAGGTATACAGCTATGTATTTGCCCCTGTAGAGGAGGAGATGGGGGGAGATCCTTCTTATTTGGTTGCCATCATCGTTGAGTTCCTCCGGAGGTATGTTATTTGCTACTGAAACCTGTTCTCCTTTATTTTGTTCTTATTTGTTTATCATTGCAGTGCTAATATGGAGAAAATTAAGTTACATCCAAATCTCTATGTGTTAACCGTACAACTGTTAGCTCGCTCTGAGCGCCATGCGGAAATTGGATTATTCTTCATGAACAAGGTACTCTAGATCTTTTCATTGATAAGGTCAAATGCTTCAGAGTAGTTGAAGTCTGTTTATTTTCTTGCTTCATTTTTGGTTGAATTCAAGATTGCAATTGATTCATTGCAGATTCTTGAACCCTCAAAAGAAGTTGCATTGCAGCTTCTAGAGTCTGGGCGTCAGAATTTCCAGACAAGGAAGTTGGGTCAGGATATGCTGAGGCAGCTCTCTTTACATAATGACTATGTATCCTCACTGGTGGAAGATGGATATTATCTTGAAGCTTTGCGCTATGCTAGAAAACATAAGGTGCTCCCTATCTCATAAAACTTTGGAAATGGCATTTAATTTGTCAATAAAGTCAAGGGAATTATAGCTGGTTGATCATCTTTCTTTGTTTTGGCTTTCCTCACTAATATATTTAATTTGGTATGATGTAGTTCAGCAATAAGTGTCTTACTTTATATTTGAACTTGTTGGTTATGCATGAATTACCATAAGATCCTTGGTATGTGTTAAATTTTAAAATCCGGGTAAATATATATTGGGTCGCATTCAATAACTAAAAGGTCCATCTTATTAGTTGGATGTGGACCAAGCCATTGTATGTATCTCTTTTCTTTTACTTTTATTTGATATATGAGTTCACAGCTTCAGCAGTGTGAGTTAGTTATAACTTGTAAATAGTCAGTGGGTTATCACAATGGGACATACTGGGAAATGTAAGATTTGATTCAACTTATCCGCATATTTGCAAAAATATATGGAATAGGACAATTATTTTGGGGTGGTGGGATTGTGATATTTTACTTTTCTGTTTGACAGGATGTATGATTCAACAAAATTTTATAACTTCTAACGAGAACTACTTTATTTTCTAGGTCACTACTATCCAGCCCTCCTTGTTTTTGGAAGCAGCATTAACTTGCAATAATTCGGAACATCTTGCTGCCATTCTAAGATTCTTTCAAGATTTTATTCCTGGCTTCAGCAGCAGTTCAGATCACAGTACATTTCATCGCATTCTCAGTGAGATGAACTCACCAGTTGCTGTTTGATGGGAAGATAATGAACCATGGATTTTAAATCTATTACTGCACTGTTATTATGCTGGTAAGCAAACACACCCTTGTTAAGGACATATATTAGAAATCTTCCCCGTCAGTTTTTCTTGATGAATGGTACTGGATAACAACAGTGTAGAATGTTAAAATGAGTATTTGATTACTTTTATTGAATTAAATTAGTTCATAGACTCTGGTTAATTACTACTGATGTCGTTTCGTGTTGCCTATGGAGCTTTGAGACTGCTATAGACTTGTTTAATAAATTTACTGTCCCAAATAAGCTGGGCCTGCTTTTTACAGAGCTTTATAAAAGTTTTTTATAACCTCAAGTCAAGTCCTAACCTTAGTGTTAAAGCCTTGATTTAGTCATCTGTTCTGGGCTCTTGGATTCCACAGGTAGCCACTCCTAAGGCTGATTTCTCGGCTATATAACCTTTTGTTGCTTTACCTTTTCCTCTTCATTCTTTTTCAGAAAATTCTTCAGCTGCTAAAAGGTTTAGCTACAACTACAAAGGACCACTATATATCTGCTTCTCATTACCTTTCACCGTCATTTTTTAACGACTTAAACGGATAATTATAATGTTGTATCTTCCCAAAACCGTCATAAAGATAGATGATTGCTTGTCTATATGAGTGGAATATTGTTATGGAAGAAATGTCTTTTCTGTAAAGGAGACTATATAAAAGCTTTTGGAAAGCAATTAAAGATATTGTTTTTAAAGCATGGTGATGATTATTTAGGGCTCCTCATCCTCTCTCTCATAATGAGAAATAAAGGGGATACCAGCATCCAACTATTCATCACCTCTTTAATGGTATTAACTATTAACTAAAGCATGAATCTTGATACCCAAGTCATTTTTCAATGCTATAAGATATACTACTACCGTCTGTTAGTTGGTCAACCTCTTTTTGTTGATAGTAAACATTTGGTGATCGACAAGATACAATGATGTATGGTTTTATCGGGGTTGATTTTATTTTAAGATCATTTGCAGTCCTTCAATCTGGTTGATACCGAAAGAATAAAATAATAATAGAACAGTTTTCTCTCCTCTTTTAGGTTGGTTGAAATAAAGTTCATGTTGATTTGTATTATATTAACGACGAAACAGGTGTATATTTGTCACTTTGCATGCCATGTTCATTGATGTGCATACTTGTATTTCTTTATTATACTGGTTGAAACTTGAAAGTAGAATGATACTTGCTGGTTGCATATATTCCATATCAGGCTATTGACAAGGACTTACCACTCTAATGTATTAGCTGCATCTATTACAGAACAATATTATATTTATTATTAATCTCTCAATACAGGTAAGGTGTAAACCTCAACTTTGTTCCGTGGGGTTGGGTGAGCCAATCTTTTGGATATATGTTGTTGAATTGATTATTTTTCATAATGGTGCTGCTCATTTAATTGAGTCTGCTTATTTTGTGGTTGGATTTGAATAGTTTAAGGCCCTCTATGTATAATGTATCTATTTCCTAAACACTATTTTGAGCCAAGGTATGGTTTAGGGTCCTACTTCCTCTCTAATCAAGTTAATCATCCAGCTATCCCTTCAGTCCTTATCTTGATATATACATTTTAAAACAACCAGCATGCTAGATTTAGAGCCCACCAATTATGATGAGTGTTTGACCCTTCCCATTTCTTTATGTGACTTGCAATTTTTTTTTTTCACATTTCTTTCGAGTTTTGCCAATAATTTGATCGTTAATTAAAGATTAGAAGATAATGACAATCCTTGTTTGTGAACAAGTGCATAAAATTTCCGCCTTTTGTCCTCGTTTTTTTTCCAGTTATCATTCTCCAAGAAAAAAATGTGTTTTTTTAAAAAAAATAAGAAGTATTACAACGGTCACTGCCCTATAGGGGTAATGACTCAATAATCCTCAGAAGCGAACCGATTCAAAAGGAAACGGTTATAGTCATAATAGAGAATACATAAAACGTAACTAAAACAGAAATTGAAACCAAACTAAAATATAAATGTAAACTAAAAGGTGTCAACTGCCAGGAACCGCTCAAAGTAGGGCCTAAACAATGATTGGTCCCTGCTCTCCAAGGGCTCGTTTTATTAGTTGAGTTGACTGAGCTATCAAAATTGAACCTGGTTGTGTGGCTAGGAGGAATGGCTCGTATCCGGGACCCCTCCTGGCGGGGCTGCTTCCCCGCCCTCTCCTGGTCCTCCCCTTGAATCCTTCTTGTGCTCATCGGACCTTGCAGCTTCCCAAATGGGACAGACCTGGGGGAGGGGGGTTTGAACACCCAAGGAGGCCTATCTCTGAAGACTGACCAGGCCGCGAGGGTAAGGCGCCACCCTAGATCGGCCCTGATGCCCGAGAAACGGGTAGGTACCGTGTCCGAGATCACAAGGGGATCCTTCCCTCGAGGTAACCCAGTCTTGGGTACCGTGTCTGAGACGAAAGGTGCAAATCCAGGCGTGGTGAATGTGCTTCCCGACCCCAATCCATGGCGTACGGCCTGTCCACCTTGGCAGTTTTGAACTCCAGGATGGAATCATCAAAACGAGGCACCCTAGCACCTCCCAGTCGCAATCGCGGACTATATGGTCAATCCTCCCGCAGTTGAAACAAAAGGCCGGCAACCGTTCATATGTCAGAGTCACCCTGACCGGATCCTGGTATTTTCGAAAGCGCGTGATCATGATGCGCCAAAGGGATCGGTGAATGTTCATCCAGAATCGGACTTTCATCGCGCCACCCCAACAAAGGCTCATTGATCGCATGGGGACTAACAAAAAATGTGTTAATTCACCTCTAAACTATAATTAAGCTACAATAATACATTAAAATGATAAAAATGTTATTTGTTTATACTTTTATACACTCGATTACGTGAGTGGTTGGAGTCGATTGTATATGACTGGTGGAAGTTTATGATTGGCAAAAGATATTTTTGTTATTCTAAAAAAAATAGCTCATTGTTTTATCCTAAAAATTATTATTTTTGGAAAGGTTCCAAGTAAGTTGTTATTAATTTCTTCGAACCAAAAAAGTGCATCAAGAAATATAAAGCTTGATCAGTGATCACTAATAAACAGGCATGAAGCGTGTTGTCTTGGCAAACCAATAAGCAGTTGTATTCGCTGACCTCTTAACAAAATCGAGTTTGACATTCTCGAGTTGTGCCAAAATGACATGACAGTCCTATAAAATACCATTTAGCGGGAAGAGTAAGGTGCACATGTTTTCCATAAGGTTCACCAATAGTTGAGTGTCACTACGAACGATAACCTTATTGAACCACATGGTTGGATCAAGAGGAGGGTTGCCCAGATAACTTGAGCTTCTACTAGAGCCGAGGAAATGGCCTCCTAGGGAATCCCATTACGGCCCTCTAGAACCACACTCTGCTCGTCCCTGCAAATTAAACATCATGCCGCCTGATCCGATTCTTGAAAGTAAACAACATCCACATTCATCGAGAACCTTCTCTCGGATGGAGTACCGTAGATGAGGGACAGAGGTCCAATGGAAGCCCAATAAGACCCATGCCGGGTGTTGTCTTTCTTCCAAACCCCAAAGCGCACCTTCCCCATAATAGTCATGGTATCCGAGAAGAGAGCGCCCCCATTCCAAACAAAGGCATTGCGAGCCTTCCAATTTTCCTAGACCCACTAGGTTATCTCAGCACATTGAGGGCAGAGGGTAAGGCTAAGACCGAGGCCCACCAAACCAAAAAATACAGGTCCAACAACAAGAGATAGTGTCGTGGAGTTTGACTCCAATGATCTTGAGCAAAGGGGGAATGCAAAAGCATACGATAAAACAATCTTCGAGGCATGTTGACAAAGAGAGCAAGTAGGGGATATCTGGACAAATCTCGACCATATGGTTCTAGCAACCTGGAGAGTTCCTGATAAAGTCTTCCATATAAAAACCTTAACACGTGGGGTACTTGTAAGTTCCAAGTGTTGGACCAGGTGGAATCATCCCCCACGGGTGGCCAAACCCCCCATTTCTACTATAGTTCTCGATATCCTCATTTGGATGAATAAAGAGATACAAGTCATCAGTCACCCAAGAGGTTACAAGAGGAAGTGATAAAATCTAGTGTTGATCTCAAAGAGTAAACATTTCGAATTTCTCTAAGACATCAGGTCTGGGTCGTAAGTTCCATGAGGGAACTGACAAGTCGTTCCTCCAACTCTGGGGACACTATATGAATCCATGGATCCTCTCTCAACAGCCATGGAAAGTGTAATCGTGGTAGAGATACCTAGTCCAATGACCATATGGGCCCCTATAAGTAACAAGGCCTGGGATGCCCGAACACTAGACCACAACAAACTCAAATTGAGACCCTACCCCACAGTCAAAAAGTCCTCATCCAAAAAATAGTAGGCCTGAAACATTCGAGTAATAAGACTATGCGCTTCGTCATGAACTTCCAACCCAACTTCCCCGACAATGCAACATTCAAATCTTATAGATTCTGAAAGCCCATAACCCCTTTGGATTTGGGCTTACACAGCTTGGCCCAGTTCTTCCATATAATAGGCCTCTTCACCTAGAGAGAGCCAGCCCGCCAGAACATGGCCAAAGCACATGGATTTTGACCATTAGAAAATGAGAGAGAGGAAAAATCCCAAGAGCATAAACCGAGATCGAAAGGAGTACTAACCTGAACATGACCTTCTAGTCACCTTGCGAGAGCATTTGATAATCCTAATAGGTGATTCGGGATAGCACTGGGTCGTAGATAAATTGGAGACTTTTACCCTATCAACGGTCTATAGGATTCGAGACTCCCAAATACATCAAATCCTTAAAAAATTACGGAATTCCCAAAAGATAACAACATGTCGCCCTGTTTACCAAAGGTGTATAGGAGCTAAAAAATATGGAGGATTTTTCTCGATTGATTAGTTGGTCCGACAGGTCCCCAAACACTTGGAGAATACTTTGGAGATGGATGGCCTCTCAATGATCCGCCCTGCAAAAAAATTGTCACGCCCCAAATCCGGTAATGACCGGACTCGTGACGTGACCTAGTGAAAAGTGATTGAAAACCTGTTTTAAAGCAAACATCTCTGCATATTGTGAAATCAAGAAGTCTGAGTCCACAACTCGAGTTTCAAGACAGCAAAACTGAGTACATGAGTCAAAGCTCCGGAAAAAAAAAACATTAAGTTCAACAAAATATAGTAAGAGTACGTCTCTAAACTCCAAACTTCTAGAAGCCCCAAGCTCTGCGACGACCTCTAGTCCAACTCACAAACAAGACCTGAGAAGAAGAGTAAGGGGTGAGCATAACACTCAGTAGGAAAAACAACAAGCATAATTTAATAATTAGGGAAAACAGGAAAGCAGAGCCGAACATTAGTTTAACCATTTTGAACCCAAACGGTAACCTAGCTTAAACCTTAACTGATGATCAACACTTAAGAACCTTGACACTTAAATCACTTAACAAAACGGTACAACTTAACTTGACTTCCACTGTCACACTCATAACACACCGAGTAATCACCACTTCACACGTATCCACCGTCAAACTTAACCACAGGTAAACCACTCCTGTACCACCCGACACTGACATGTCACAACCAAATCCCCAACATCAACACGTACAACGACCGACCCTCAAGGAAATTAGTAACGACGGAAATAACACCGAAATCACAACTATCTCACACCATAATATACCGAGCAACACGTAACTACAATAAAGCTCACAACGGGTCACACCCCTACTACTCGTTTAGGACGTTAGTACATTTTACCGACCTCTAGCCGGAAGGCAGGCGCACCTCACCACAAGCCATAACACATTTTACCGACCTCTAGCCGGAAGGTAGACGCACCTCAATATCACATTTTACCGACCTCTAGTCGGAAGGCAGACGCACCTTATTAGCACATTTTACCAACCTCTAGTCGGAAGGCAGACGCACCTCAATAGCGCATTTTACCAACCACTAGTCGGAAGG
>JAYMTN010001374.1:0-13019 GCA_036897425.1 Erodium trifolium
AACCTCTTACCGACCATTCAAATATGTAAAACCAAATAAAACTAAACCGACTAACAATTATTCCTATTCGGCTAACACCAAATAAGTACCTAATCCAAAAGTGTTGTGCCTTGATTGCGGATTTCCCGAGCCATCCCAGCACCGGCCGGCCCGGGTCTGTGGGTATAGTCCCCTTACAGAACTTCCCACTACCGCCGGATATCATCATTTTCCGGGAGGAGGGCTTGGTCCCTCCACCTGTGGCTCCTTCGTTGGCCCTGTGTTGGGCGATATTTCTAGTGGCTATCGCGGCTGTGATGTAATCCGTTCGGGTTTGTACTGCTCCTCAATCTCGCGCATGACCGTGATTGGCGCGAGTTGTTTCAGATCCGAAGCAGTAGCGGCTTGCAGTACTCCGGCGCCCCCAGAGCGATCCCGTCGCCTAGGGTGATGGCGGCGAGCTTCAACCCGACGTTGAGTCATTCCAGAACCGAGCACGGTCATGGATGGACCGGAGACGAGGCCAACATCCGATGGTCTGATCGGACATGATGGGGGCGGATGAGGTCGTTGGATTCGGCACAGGGGCGGCCGGTCTCGGCCTCCGGTAGCGGCGATGTGATGCTGGGGTGGCTCGATCTCCATGGCTGGGTAGCAGACCACAGTCGGGATGATTGAGATCGGCGGAAGCGGCATACCACCGAGGGTACGGTGGTCGAAGACCCTGTGAGGAGATCCGACCAAGCCCGAGGAGGGAGCCGGCGGTTCTGTCAAGGATCGACGGGAAAAGCATATGGTGGTCGGGGGCGGTGGCGAGTATGTGGGGTGATCACCTGCTGAGGTCCTTGGCGTGGAGCACCGGGAAAAGAGATCGGCTTTCATGGTTGATCGGCGGTATTGCATATGAAGGTGACAGAGATCGGCTTTCATGGCTGATCTGCGATAGTGCAGGCGAAGGTGATATAGCGACGGCGGCATGACAACCCTAGGGTTTTTGGGAGACGCATACGTCCAGAGAAAAAAAATATATAATAGTTATTTTTTCGATAGTATGTTGAAAGTGCATTAGTTATAGACAAATCGGATCAGAAAAGGACATGCATAGAACGAGTCGTTGACCTCATGATAAACATGAGTTTGATATCTTCGTTTTAAATGAGAAAGACTTGAGTGTCCTTAAATGATATAAATACATATGCAGGAAACTCATAAGTGCTTAAGCTTCCCCTTCTGACCCTCTCTTCACCGCCGGCATCGTCATGGCTTCCGGCTGGATGGAGCCGGCAGTGATGACCTTCGCTCTTCCTTCCCTTTGTCTCTCTTCTTCTTCTGTCTCCTCCTTTTTCCCTCGTTCGACCTTGCTAGGTCTTGGCCTCTTCTCTTCTCCTTGATGTCGTGTGCGAAATTCATATGTGAGAAGCTCTTCCTCTTCTCTCCGGAGAGGATCGGCGTGGATAGGAACTGGTCTCGTCGTATTCTACCGAGAATGACTCGTGGAAGAGGGGATGGGGGGATCTGGGTCTGGCTTGTCCAGATCTGAGATCTATCGGAGCTCCTCTCGTCTCCGTTCATTTCTGACCGATCCGGTGCGTTTTGGTGAGTCGCTTGGGATTTCTGATGATTCGGGAGTGGGAAGCTGCTTCTGGTGTTCAGATCAGCACGGTGATGGACGGAAGCGGAGGCGGATTGGATTGCTTCGGCTTCCTCTTCTTCCTTGCTTTAAAGGGGCTGATGAACTCGTGCGATAGACATGGTGGCATGCAGACAGTCAATGCCCCCTCCATTGGCGTGGGTAAAGGTGCAGTAGGGAGCTCCATTGGAGAAGACGGCGATGACTTGATGACAGAGGTAGTAGACGACATGGCTAAGACTAGAGTAGAGTTAGAGAGAATTCTAGAGGGGGAGCCAAGACAGGGGCACAGGATGGTTGATGGATCATGAAGGGGAAGAGAGTGCTCGATTCAGGTCTTGTAGGAGCTAGGACTGATGCCTCTGGTTAACCACCTCGTGAGATGGTCTCCGAGCATCTTGGAACAGAACATGCCGGTCAGATTGGAGTAAGTTCAGTTCAGAGTATGGATAAAGCCATAGAAGTGCAGAGAAAACACTAGACCAGTAAGTACATTGAAAATTTGATTGTGAATGTATTGTCCCCGTATCTAAGGCCATCAATCAAAATTGGAAGCGAGGAGGGTCCTATAAAACAATTCATTAAATTTGCATATAAAAGACGTGAACCAAATACACAAGCAGGTGCTTTAAATTTCCGTGTTTGATGAAAACGATGGGCATCATCATATTGCTATAATTGGTTTTGCTCCCATGCCACAAACTATGTACTACACTTTATTTATGTAGTCACCAAACTGTTCTGGGCTTCAACAACCACTGTCACTGAACCAACGGTAGTGCTCAAACTAGCTCTAATAATAGCATTATCTTCTAGTAATTACAGGCTTGTTTAATTAGGTCTAATAATAGCTTTATCTTCTAGTAAGGAAATTGTAGGCTAGTGACTATAGACTTTTTGGTTACTTTGTGAGTGGTAATACTAGTCTAAAGTCCAGGTTACAATTTTCTAAGATCCATGAAACAAGAAAGTGGCATACCATTTCCAAGCATTGATGATTGAGGTTTTGAAATTTAAACTATAAAGTCCACAATGTTCCTACAATTCATGGTACCTATCCCACATATAATATAGCTAACCCATGTCCTAAAATCAAAATCAAAACTTGTAACCAAATGGTGAAGTGTTTCACCTTCTGACCTGATACAGCTTTTTCTGCATATTTACTCAATTTTGAAGTCACAGGACAAGCCATATAGAAACCAGCTTAGCTTATAAACAAGTGCTTGGCTGAAACTTAAAGGACCTCAAAAAGAGAAAATGAAAACAATACACTACAGAGACATACATATAGATGGTCACAGTTTTTCAAACCAAGGAACAAGGAGGACTAGAGTTTTTGCTAAGAATGTCCACACAAATACAATACAAAAAGTCAGAAATGAGGGCTTGGTTACTACTATAATGCAATTTAGTCACACACCCATGATTGAAATGATATCATAATGCTAAAATTCAAATGCAATTTGTTCATTGAATCAGCTTAAATTGAAAGGAACAAAACACACACCTTCCTTAGACATGAAGGCATTCAATCATACAACAGGCTGAGAACTAAAACCTTCCAAAGATCAGTCAATAAAAGAACATTTTAACCTCAAACTTATTGAAGATATAATCCACAAAATTACTAGAATTCTTCCTACTAAATAACAACCTACATATGAGATTTTAATGTCTGTAATCCTACCTTTTTCATGTTACAGCTCTGTCCATGAGTTCAGTTGATTTGTTGAATCTTCACCGTATTGCCTAAACCTTGTCAAAGGAACTTGAAAGATCACAGCCGTTACAAAAAACCCATATCTCCAAACAAGCTGCAAGAAGGTATCGGCAAAGCAAAATTAAATAGAAATAAACCAACAAGTTCAAGAGCACCTCTCTTCACCCCCAGTGTACACCATCAACATGTACTCATAAGTGTGAGAAAACTGCATCATCTAGAATTAGAAGTCCCTCCATCTTGGACTTGAAATAGGGAAAAACCCTGAAGGGGATAACGGGAACCCAAGACCAGGTGAAAGTGGAGGTTGAGGCCCAGGGCCCAAAATACCCGACTGAGCCATGGGAGAGAAAGCGAAATTGGGAGTCCATGGTGGAGGAAACTGCATTCTTGGGGAAAGCAATGGATATGGAGACCTCGGAGACAACATGTTCATGTAACCGGTAGGGGAGGGAAGAAGGAATTGTGAAGTTGGAGATGGTAAAAGGGCAGGACCGGTCATTCTTGGGGAAGGGAGATTAGGCATGGGTGGGGTAGGCCCATTCATTCTAGGGGAAGGGAGGCCAGGCATGGGAAGCAAACCACCAGGAGGAGGCGGAGCTTGTATCTGACCAGACCCGTGTTGTTGTGGATGTGGCTGTGGCTGTTGCATATGTGGTTGAAACTGATTACCCCTTGCACCTGAATCCATCATTGAACTCTGAAGATATCTCATATATGCCGATATAGGAGATTCAGCCACACTGGGCCAAGTTCCATCCCCGGGAGGAAAGGGCTGGAGGGGCGAGTGTGAAGGTTGGGCAAATTGAGGAGGCCTAGCTAAGTTATTGTTGTAAGGGATTGGCTGTTGGGCAAAGGCTTGCGGCGGGACTGGAGCAGGCATATTGGGTCTATTGATGGGAGCCAAAGGAGGGGGGCGAATCCTCTGCAACCTCATACTCTGAGGCTTGGGTGGGTTTTGGGAGGGAGGTCTTGGCTGAGGGTCTTGGGAGCGTGACGGTGATCCGGTGAGCTGCTGAACTATACTTCGAAAATCGTTCTTGCTAATGTTGTAAACCTGAGGCTGAGGTTGTTGTCTGGCACCAGCTTGATTAGCATTGTTGACGTTGTTATTACCGAAATTGGGCTGATGTAAAGGACTTTTCCTTATGTTCTTCCCCATCTTGTTGATCCCCAAATGCTCATTGTTCCTATTTCTTGAGTTATCCATAACTCCAAACTCCAAACTCCAAAACCAGTAATTAAAAATGTCAACTTTATCAAATGGCCAGGATCTCAGAGCTCCAAAACAACATCCCCACACCAGAAAACAGGCACAACTTTAACGGATCAATACACACCCAATTTCTTCAGAAACAGCATATACTAAGATACCCAGAAAGTCAAACGAGTCCAACCACAGCTCAGAAGCCGGAAACAGAACTAATCCCTCCACTACAACCAACCAAAGCACAGAAAAAGGATCCAATTCCTCAGAGAAAATGAACAAGAACCAAACCAAACAGCTGAAACACAAAATTGAGGTATGAGAAAGCAGAGTATAAATGCAAATCTCTCCCGACCAAAATTTAAATTCCCACCACCGGAGCAACAAAAGCCCTCAATAAACACAAAGATCCAGCAAGGGACTAACCACAAACCCCACCATAAAAATCCAATCTTTACCCCAATAGAAACAACCAGATACAAAACCAAAGTATGCAAACAAAGCGAAACAGAAGAGGGACAAAGAAATTACCGCGATTGAACCGAAGGGGAGAAAAACCCAGAAACCACAAAACTCCAATTCAGATCTCTTGTGTTGTATCAGAAACGAAACCCCTACGGGTTTGGGCTAGAGGAGGAAGAGACTAACGTGCGCAGGGGAGAAGAGTCAACAAGGAAACGGAATTGGAAGATATATTATTAGAGGAGAGGTGAGAGGTGAGAGGTGAGAGGAGCAGTGATGGGGTCCATGGAGCACCAAAAGGAAAAGGCATCATTGTGTAATTGAGTCGTTCGGGTGTGAAAGCGGTTCGGGTCAAGCGACTGTGACTGTGTGTTGGGTATGTGAATCTGATCCAATTAATTAGCTCAATCAAGTGGCTAATTTGACTTGGCAGCTTCTCTTACATCTACACGGAATCTACGGAGCTCTCTGTCCTTTTGTACGGTCTGCCCTCAAATGGCTTTCTTCGAAGTTATCTGTATCGTTGGACTTGCTTTTTCTACCTCTTCTCTTCGTCTGACTCACTGTTTAGTGTTCACCCACGTCAGCACTTCCTGTCCCCACGTGTGTGTTATCGGGTAAGAGCATCTCCATAAAACGAACGTGAATATGCCGATAAGAGCATCTCCATAAAACGAACGTGAATATGCCGATAAGAGCATCTATAATGGTAAGCCGCTAATTAGCGGTAGAAGGCAGTGGTAAGCGATTTTGGTCTCCAACCATCGCTCATTACAACAGCTTTTACAATAGCAAGTGATAGCTCGAGAATAAGTTGAGCATTTTCTCTCTTCAATTCTCAAATCACCCCTTCCTACCACCCTTCTACTTTGTTGCAAGATTTAACTGTTAGCTACACTTTTTTTCCTCATCATCTATTATTTTATTATTTTCTCTCTCCTCGAACTCCTTATCACCTTCCTTACTACTAGTAAATCACCCCATTACAGATGCTTTAAGAGCACGTACAACAGTAAGACGCAACAAACTCGGTGCTGTAGTTACAATGGTGTTGGGGAAAAAGGGACTCAGTATGACGCGTCAATAATGACGTAGCAGCTTGACTCGGTATGATGAGCCAAGTTGTTGCGTAAGGGAGACGACAATGTGAAGTCAACGTTTCCACGTCGCTGCAATGGCTAGTCAGCGTATCGATGCGTTGACGCCACGTCGTTGCAACGGCTAGTCAGCGTACCAATATGCTAACTCTACGTGGATGCAACCGCTATTATCTTATTTACAAAAAAAAAACATATTTTGACCCTTATAAATGCTCTCTCCCCAAATATTATTTTCACATAAATTTGAAGCTATTTTATGTTTCCTCCCACAAATAAAGTAAAAATATGGAGAAAATGGTCAAATTAAGTAGTCTAATTTACGCTCATCAGTAGCGTTCCAGGCGATGTGGTTTAATCAACATAAGTCACGTCTAATAGTTGTTACACCGGCTAGTTGCCATTTTTTGAAATTACTTGTCTACCTTTTCCTATAAATACACCATATTCCTTCATATAAATTTTTTGGGTTAATTTCACCTCACTACCCTAAAAGTTTCAAATTTCATTTAAACCACCCTAAAAAAAATTGTATCGTATCGTTACTCTGGAGTTTATTTTGTCTCAATTTAGTACCTTTCGTCTAATTTTTGATATTTTTTTCTTTCTGAATTTTTTTAGGATTTGAAATATGAGTGTGTTGCTGATGTTGGGAGGAAGAATATGATAAATTTGAAGTGGGTAATGGATGGAAGAATAGGGAGGTAATAAATTGACGGAAGGTACCAATTTGAGACAAACAAAACTCCAAAATAGTGAGACGACACAAAAAATGTTCAGAGTAGTTTAAAAGTAATATGAAACTTTTAGGATAGGTAGATGGAATTAACCCTATCTTTTTACAATACTTAAATTAGCATAGCACCTTCTTAAACATCAACTCATATGAAGAAAAAATGTATCATTAACAAATACTCTCTCTTTTTTGTTCTTTTTCTTACGTGACGTTATTTCTCTCTCGTTTTTTTAGCGCAAAAGAATCAGTATTAATTGGCGGAATCAATAACAAACTGAAATGCATCAGGTAAGGAAGTACCAGACCTGATGAGGACATGCACATAACAGACTTTCATGGCTAGCCAATGAGAACCTTATTCACTGACCTCTTTACAAAACGAGTTTGATATGCTCGATTAATGAGAGAATTACTAACATAAATAAAGTTTCTAAAGCATCAGCCATAACACGACTCAAGCTTCACTAGGGGATTAATGCGTCTCGATCTTATAGAAGGGGCTTGGTAGGTTCTGAGAGGATGTGCTAGCTACTCAAGGATCTCGTAGGTTGATGGAGGAGTGGGATTGATCATTGTCAATCAGGATGGGGACGGGATGTTCCTCCTCTCATGCGTCCCGCATCCTCGTGAAGACCTCATTCGATCTTCAAGAAGTATGCTTACCGCCTCCAAGTTATGTCGCGTCGATGCTGCTAGCCAAACCAAAGTGTATTCGAGCCACCATATTGTCGCCCCAAGCCACCTCTAGGATCCGCGCACAACTCGCAGAAAACAAACCCACAATAACACAGACATTGATCATCGCAAAAAATCGACTCTATCATCCCTAAATCGAGAGACATAACAAAGTAACTTTATATGGAATGACGATATACGATTGTAAGAGATTGTAGTAGGAGAAAGTGGAGGTTGTAGAAGAAGAGCTGCCGCCTAAAACAATGACGGCTAGGGTTTGCTCTCAAGATTGGAGAACTCTTTCCTATCTAGTTTTGTTTGAAAAGAATTTCGATTGATTATGTCGTTAATTTCAAGCTCGATTCAAAGGTATAGCTTCAGTATAATCAAGTCATGATCTTTTATAAACAAATTGTGAATTATGATATCAAGACACCACTAATATGATCATAAAATATTTAAAATAAGCGCTCACACGTAAATGAAGTCATGATTCTTCTGAACTGGATTATTTAGGTAGACGGTAGTATAAAATGTGTAAAGTCTTCTCAGGTAGGATAATATAGATCACATGATGGTGAAGTTTTTGGTTTTGGTTAACATTTAATTAATTGCTATTAATCAATTGGTTTTGATGATTAAGCCTGAACTGCAAGCCACATGATTCCCATTATTTTAAAAGTGAAATTGGATTGAAAACTATAGGTTAAAATATGTCACGCTCACTCAATCGCATCTATTTTCAAACATCATGACCAAACCCACTTTACAGTTTTTATGCCACTCTGTTTTAAAAAAATACCTATGCTACGTTATAATTAATATTTAAATGAATAAAGAAAGGCTATTCTGGTAGCTTTAGACTTTAATGAATCCAAGTTATTGGGTAAGCTGATTTTCAACCCTTAGATAACCTTATCAGCACTTCTAAACAAAGATTAACAATACTTTAGAGCATACGGTAGTTTTCTGATTGAATACAAGTAACTAATAATTTAACCTTAATCCTTTACTGAGAGCATCCATGTTGGTGTAATGGGTCTAATGCAGAGTTTGATGGTCATGACGATTCGACATTACAGAATCGATATGTAGTAGACGTCAACGAATGCATATTCGAGCCGAAAAAATGAGACTGAACATACTCTTTAGATTTTTGAGGTAGAATTGACCCACAGGTAGACCGAAAAAAATATGGGGTGAGAGAGGCTCGAACTCTCGACCTCAGGATCACTCAGAAGCTATGAGACCTACGCGCTAGCCAACTGCGCCACCACCCCTTTGTTCATCGTTTCAAAACCAAATTACAAGAATGTAAAATAACAGCGCTTCGGTTTTCGGGTCGCGTCTCGTTAACATCGGTAACATATGCTAAAAGTAAGGTAAAAACCCTGGTTGTTCTAGCAAAACAGCTCTACAGCTGAAGCTTCAGATCATACCGAAGAAACCCTCCTTCCTTCTCCGCTCTTTGGCCTCTGCTATGGTAAATTTTCAAGCTTTGATTTCTAGAGCTCATCATTTGTTTTTAGCCTTCCTTGTTATGCTATTGTGTTCTGTTCTGATCGCTCTTGTTCGTTTCACTTGTAGTTGAGTTTAGATCTTTATAGTTAACTCCTTAATCATGGACTGTAGTGAAACAAAAATAGGTCTACCATTTCTTGTTCTCAGTTCTCACCCATGCTTTCCCTTTTCTGGGTCATCGTTTTTAGGCCTTTTTTATGAATCTCAGAGAGTAAAAGTTGCATCCCAGAAGAGAACTTATATTGCTCTTAGAACCCATTTATGGGTTCTCTTAATTAATCCCACTTTACCAATAGATTAGGAAACAGGTAAGCTATGGTGTATGAGTTTTCTGTTTGCATTTAATGCTTAAGCTATCTTTGCATCCATGTTAGCATTTGGGCTTTTCCTCGATTAAAGTAGTCATAATGAACTTGTTCTTGTTAGTTTTTAAGATTTTATCCTTGATTACCTCTAAAAGTTCGAATTTTTGTCATCTGGGTTATTTTTAAAATTAGTATTGATATGGGGAGATTAAGAAGCATCTGTCGTTTCGTTTGTGTCAAGAAATGTACTGCATTATTCACATATTTCTTATTTGTTTGATTTTATGCGTACAGATGCTTAATGTTTTTTGAAATGGAAAAGGGGCGGAGTGATTCTGGAACACCAATGAAGTCTCTTGATCAGAGAAAACATACAGAAAGCCATGATTTCAATGATGTTATGTATCGCCGTATGAAAAATAGAGAGCGTCAACGTAGATATAGAGCAAGGAAGCGCCTTGTAGCTGACTCCAAGGACTCTCATGTCATAATAAGCATGCCTACTCCATTGCCAGTACCAGTAGAGTTTCAACTGACTGGAAACCTTAACAGCTATGTGACAAACCTTAACACTTGTGTGACACATGTACATCGCAGAAGAGACTGGAAAAAAGATGCGAGAAGGGCTCATGCAGCAGCTAAAGATAAAGAAGACAGATATAGTGGTTCATTTTCTCCTACTCAAACCTTAACTAGTGAGAGTCAGGTACTCCAATCTGATGATTCTCCTTGTGTGATTAACTGTGAAACTCGGAAGACTATACCTGGTCGTAGAGATTGGAAAGCAGCTGCTAGAAATAAGAAGAGTTGAAATGGATAATGCAGATTTATAGCGTGTGAGTATCACCAGGTAGGATCTACTTATATGACTGTCCGGAGATCCCAAAATTAGCTTAGATTGTAGTGGTAATCAACTTATCTGTAATCTTAGGTCTTCTCGTATTGTGCCTTCTTCTGCATTTACCTGCAGATGTAGGATGGGAGAAGGAGATGTACCAAAAACTTTAGGTTTTGATAGTTGCGAAGATGAACATGACTCCCATTATAGATGATTTTAACATAAAATGATAATGTAAGGTGAATTATATGCTTGATCATGTAAAGCTTGTTGTGTCTTGTTTATTTGAGAGCAACTTGAACTTTTGTGCATGTCACTGGACTCTACTTGTCTTTGGCCCTTATTATCTGTACCTTCCATTTGAAGTTGGTTTGTAATAACTTGACATGTAATGCATAATCTAATGAAATGATCTTATGGTAATTGGAGTTTAGTGTTTGGAATTGAGGCTGTGCTTCATGATGCAGATAAAAATGAAGAACATCATCAATCTTAGTGCCTGAAGATTAGGAACATATGTACACATAGATTGTAAAGTATTAACATGCATTTTTTACATGGGAGGGCACAATCAGTGCCTGTACATATGATAATACACCATTGCTCTATGCTCCTGTAAACTCAATTACATTCTTCTTTGACAACCCATTAGCATACTTAAACAAATTACACAGCATGCTTCTCCAAGCCCTACACATAAAATCAAAGACCATTAGGTATATATAACAAGGAAGAAGATCATCAGAAACCAACATTTTGTTGATTCTTATTCCTGTTTACAATCTCTTCTAGCTTTCAAGTTCTCAAAGCTCCAATCCCTCCTCAACCCGGGACTCCTCACCAGCCTAGGCGTCCCTTCACCATCATCCAATCCGCTACCTTTAAGAGCAGACACGGTAGTCTTCAGCCTGTGGGGAGTTTTCCTGCCCTTTTCGATGGTCTTTAGTGTTCTTAATGTCTCAGACCTCGGGGATATCGGTCCAAAGGAGCTCCTATCTGAACTTGTTCCAACGAGGTTCTTCAAAGAGCCACCTTCAGGCTGTTGCTGCCTTCTTCTTCCATTGAATGAGTCTGTCTTCTCCAGGGACTGGCACACTAGGCAATTGAGGGTCATGGTTCCTTAAGTTATGTACAAAAGCTCAAGCTGGTTGATAATGGGTGTCAAGAAAGAAAGAAAAAATGCAAGGAACAAAGATATATTATGTTATGTAATATGTACAATCAATCTCAAAAGAAAATGGAGCACGAGAGTTGATACAAATAGGCAGTTCTGTCATGCTATTTTTGCTTGATTAAACTTGATGTTTATCCGTAATCACAGCTCAACCAGTTCTAATCTTGGCTCTTACCCATTAAGTCAAGGTTGAAAATAGATCTGATAAACAGAGAGATGTTAACGTATAACCTATGTAGACAGCGAAATAAAGCGTATCACAGGACATTGCTTAAGGAACAACAAAACATCATCTTTTTAAGGTATGAAGATAAGAATTAGTGCAAATCCTATCATATTATACATAAAACATGTATTGTATGTCACTATAACATATATTAGGCAAGAGGGCAGAAAATTTCAATACTTTGAGAGGAACAAGATCATTAGTATTATCCATGGATAAAACGATTGGGGTTCTAATTTACATACATGTGAAGACAGGCATAGATGAACATGGAAAAAAACCCTTATGACTCAATCAAAATCAGTGGAATAATCTAATCCTCAAACTCAATTTCATACTAAAATCTAGTAAAGAACATATAGGACAGTAGTATAATACAGAGCTTGTTTAGGGAAACCTTAAAATGCCCAAAGCCCTACACCATCGATGCCTATCAGGCATCACAAACTTTGGAGGACAGGGCTATCCTGAGCTGTTCTTGAGTGTAAAACCGACTACCCATCTTCACGGTAGCTTGTTGGATCATCAGATCATTGACTACAGACACGCTGGCATGATGAACATCAAGGTCTAGCTCCTTCAGGGCAGCCATTAGCCTTGCTGCAGGGTGGTTCTTCTTACTACACTGGACTCGAATCATTGCATCCCATCCAATGATCTTCACATCAATGTCCAAGTCTGTTAATTTACTTGCTAGGTGATTCGACATCTTGAGTTCTTTATCGGGTGGAGGGGATGAGCCTTTGCTTGCTACCTCCTTCTTCAGTGAATCCAATTGCTTCTGCATCTCCTCCTTATCCGAGTCCACACCTTGAAGCTTAGCTTTAAGCTCGTTGATGTAAGATATAGCATCACCGAGAAGGGAAGCTTTATCCATCTTGGACACATTAGGAACCACAGCTCGGAGTGCATAGAATCTCTGGTTAAGCTTCTCCCTTCTCTGGCGTTCTGCTTCCACGTGATTCAAAGGCTCTTCCCTTCCATTTGCAGGCTTTCTTCCTCGTTTTCTTGGCTTTTTCTCTGGTGGTTCTACAATTCTGCTACTATCAGCTTCACGAACAACAGAAGCTTCGAGATCAGAGTGATCAGAATCACAAGGAGCACTACCGGACTTGGCTACAGCTGAGGATGATGGCAATATGACACCTGAAGTGAAGGAGAGCATTCCTTCGTCTATGCTTCCTCTTGAACCTGGTGACCTCTTCTTCTTATTGTTCTCAACCCCGAATTGGGAATTGGCTGAAAACAAGTTCCCATTTCCATTGCCAGCACTTCTCTTGCTCTCCCCAAAGTTGAGAATCTCACCAGCTTCGGGCTTTGTCAGCTGGGGATTCCCATTCCTGGCACTGCTTGCATCTAAAGCATACTCCGAAAAGTTCAGTTCTCTGGTGAAGAAGCTCTGGGTCTGAGATTGCTGCTGCAGCTGGTGCTGGTGCTGGTGGTGAT
>JAYMTN010001375.1:0-13014 GCA_036897425.1 Erodium trifolium
TTATCTTTTAAATTGTTTTTCAAAAGTAACGTCTCATTTCTGGTCAAACCGGATTTGGGGCGTTACAACTTTGGACTCGTGAGTCCCAAACCCAAGACCCGAGTCCAGATCTGGTAGCTCTAGACTGGTGGTCAGCGCTGAGTCCAGATTTAGTAGACTCGGAACAGGCGAGCCGTTCAGGAGGTAAGGCCGAGAAGCTCCGGCTGCAGAAAGGGAGAGGACATGGTTATGGAGGCGAAAGGGGCTGCGATTTTCAGAATAAAACTTGGTTTGAATTTTTCATAACTAAACCTGCGATTTTCATATCAGAACCGATGTGTCCTCATCCAATCCCCGCAAAGACGCCCCCGCTTGTGTTGACTTTCATCATTCTCACCTGCGGCTTAGTCTATCTCTGGCTGCAACAGTGACGGCATGCCTACGACAGCTCTGTGCCGACAGTTACAGGTGCTCTTACAGCTAACTAGTTGTTTATCATTGGAAAGTCATATTTTATGTTTGGGCTTTGATTATCACAGGAACCACATAATCTAAAACGAACAGGCCCATATCATAAGGCCCGTGAAGATGGAGCGGACAAAATTAATTTGAAATGCAACAGATCCCGCCCGCTCTCATCTCATTTGAAGTTCTTTCACTTTATATTCATCAGTTACACAGTGAACACATTCAAATCGAACCGGTGCTCTTTCTCTCTACCGTTTCTCTCTCGAACTGGAATCAGAACGCCTTAATTTGGAGAAGCAGCTATGGCGACGAACATAGGCATGATGGATTCGGCCTATTTCGTTGGCAGATCCGAGATCATTTCATGGATCAACACCACTCTCCATCTCAGCCTGTCCAAAGTCGAAGAGGTTCGTTTCTTCCCAACCCTACCTGCTCATTTCTCGATGCTCTTTCCTTCTTCACACGATTTGTTGGATATGCGTGTTGCAGGCATGCTCTGGTGCTGTTCATTGCCAGCTCATGGACGCGGTGCATCCAGGGATGGTGCCGATGCACAAGGTCAACTTCGACGCCAAGAGTGAATATGAGATGATTCAGAATTACAAGGTTCTCCAAGATGTCTTCAACAAACTCAAAATAACCAAGGTCCAATTTCATTGCCTTTTGTTACTGGTTTAATTTCTGTTTTATCCTTATTATTTGGGATCATACCATATTTGATTTTCATGATTTATAATTGAATTTGGAATGTAGAACCTTGTTATCTATCGGAGTGCTGTGTTTCATTATTTGTAATGGGTTCTAAAATTCCCAAAGTGGTTTGTCTGTTGTGATTCGGGTTACAGCATATAGAGGTCAGCAAGCTCGTGAAGGGGCGGCCGCTTGATAATTTGGAATTCATGCAATGGATGAAGAGATACTGCGATACTGTCCATGGAGGCCTTGTTCAAAGGTACTCCACTTTGAAATTAATTTTTTCTCAATTTGATTTTCCTGAAATCCAATGCCTGTTTAGGTGTGAACTGTCATCCAATGGAAAAATGATTGAAATGTGAAATATGGGCTGGATATAGGATCTAGCTGCCATGAGGATTGTGATGTATTTAAAAGTATATATATCTATACACATACACATCTCTTGAAATACAATATAAATTCCATTGCTAGCTGGAGAAAAATCTTTGAAGATTATGTTATATAGTTCTGTTCTTCTATTCTCCTAATCAATGTCAATATTGATTAGCTTTAAAAAATTGTGTGCAATTGATGCATCATAAAAACTGAGTGCTTGGTCAGTCCACACTTTTTCAGTTGTAGAACTGGATTATCTAGAATAGGCCTGTCTATTACACCAAATAGGAGTTGCTGAGAAATGTGGCCAGCATATTAAAAAAATGTTTGCATTATTTATCTCAATAGGTTACCCTCATCAATTGGAAACAAAATTTAGAACTATAGTCTAGGTATATGTTATTTCCAAATTATTTGCCTTCAAATTTTGTCCATTTTATACCTAGTAAATGATTTATAGGGGATTTTTTTCTAGACTGGAGTACATGATAAGTTACTTTGAAGGGTTATATGATTTACTTATAATTCTAATTGGATGCAAGTTGTTCTTAGTGGTATATACTATACTGTATGGCTTGGACTGGAGAATTACAACTGTTAACAATAAAATAAATGAAGTTATTGGTCTGATATGATATTATATAACCATTATTGTTAGTTACAATCCGTTGGAAAGAAGAGAGGCTTCGAGGGGAGGAAAAGAAGCAAGCAAAAAATGTGCACCATCTCAATCTTCAAATAAGAGTGCAACAGCATCAGCAAGAGTTCAGTCATCCCATGCTGCTCGAAGGAATGATGGGTCTTCTGTAAATTCTTCAAACCATCAAACCACAAAGACCTCTAGACCACCAACTCCTCCGACTGTGGTGCCTGCATATGATGAACAGGTAGTTAATGTCTGTTACAAATTATACGATTAAAAAAAATACATGGTATGACACAGTTCTCCAATGCAGATCACAGAGTTGAAGCTGTCAGTGGATAGCCTAGAGAAGGAGAGGGATTTCTACTTTGCTAAGCTGAGGGACATAGAGATTTTGTGTCAGACTCCAGAAATTGAACGCATACCTGTAATATTCTCTAGGAAACTTTTTTGAGTACATTTAAAGTTCTTCACAATAAACACAAAGCTAGAATTACAAGCGCTAAACATAGAAGTTTTTCTCTGCAGATTGTTGGGGCTATAAAGAGGATCCTCTATGCTGCAGATGATGATGCTTCAGTTGTGGTAGAAGCTCAAGCCATGTTGTCCCGTCACCAGCAGGAAGCAGAAGATCTGAGTCCAATTACTGAGTCGTGTGAAGAAGGAACAAAGCCAGAACCACAAAAGAGAAAAACCATTCTGAACGTTGATGTTGATGCTGCTGGCATCACAATACTGTCCCCGAGGCAGAGGATCTCTGATGCTTCTGATGTCCATTGCAGCAGTTCACCTCTAACGACCTACTGATTGGAACATTACTTTCTTTGCCAAAAGTACATCTTTGGATGTCTCAAATATAGTTCAGAAGTGCTGTGAACAAACCTATAATGATTAGAACCATAAGAGGTATTGGTTTAAACAACACCCTGAGTAGTGTATACTGTGGTATAAGCATTTTGTTTTAGTTAGTGTGCTCTTCTATGCTTAGAACCTATATGAGGCAGTCAATTTGGATGACTTGGAAACTTATATCTCAGTAATCACATACCTTTGAATGTGATGGGCTGGTTTTTCAATTCGCATATCGTTTTTAGTCCTTGACTGAAGCTTTCTTTCAAATTTTGGAACTTAGTTGATTTATTAGTAGATTTTTGGTAATGCATGTTATAGTTATTTTAGCATAAGGTTTATATTAAGTTTTTTAATGAATAGAGTAGTTGGTTTGATCAGTAAAGGTCTCTTCTTAAGAGAATCATTGGATTGGAGATAGGGTCTCTCAATCCTCCAAGTGGCACTATGATTCGGATGTGTTAGCAAAAATTGAGGAGAGGCTCCAAGTCCTAGAAGCAAGAAACTTGGGAATTAGCAAAATTGATGCCTTCCTCTTACACAATCCCTTTTATCTTCAATTTCATCGTAACGACTTTGCAATAATATGAGTGCTCAACTTGAGGTGTGTTTCAAAATTTCTTGGCTGACAATAGTTATGTTGATTGAAATTGTTTCTTGTTGATGTATGTGTCAGAAAAATGCACAAGGAGGAGAAGAAAAAAAGGTGGAGACAGTGGATAAAAGGACAGGGGCAGGAGGTAAAGGGCAAGAGGTGAAGAACGTGCAGGTGGTTCATCAGCCCAATAAGGCCCCCAAAACCAGCGGCGGCATCTTGGCCGGTGCAGCCGCCTCCGCAGCCACCACCCTGGAGCATGCCAAGGAAGCCATTTCTGCTTACAACGACTCTCCCACCTCCAAATGATCTCCATTTCCAATACCCACCATTTTTGTTCTTTTTGTATGATTGAATCATGAAATATATATTGTGATATGTAAAGATATGCCTATTGAGACACCCTTTTGTGCATTACCATGTGCTGAAAATAACATTTCTTGTCCCTCTTAATTTGTTGTTGCAATGGAGATGCTCTATCTGTACATACATAGCCCATCAAGGGATGTGATTCTTTTTTTTTTCCTGGCAATTGGTGGAATAAACTGATATTCTCATCACCACCACCATCACCTCAAGGCTCATGGAGAGGAGATATATGATAAAGCCCTTTATCCTCCTATAATCCAAATCTGAATCTGATTCTCCTCTTCTTTATTAATGCCTTAGATCATGTGATGTAATGTTCTTGCTCCTCATTCATAGCACTCTTGAGTTCATTCTTGTTCGTTTCCTTCCATCTCAGCCCTTGTTCTTCATTATGGATTGTTGGTTTTTATTATCTTTTTTCAATCATATTTTTGTTTGTGGTGTCAGCTTCAACCATGGGATTGGCGATATCCCGATTCGTGAAGATGTTGTTTGCCAAGAAAGAAATGAGGATTCTGATGGTGGGTCTTGATGCTGCTGGTAAAACAACCATCCTCTACAAGCTCAAACTGGGAGAGATTGTTACCACCATTCCTACTATTGGTACTCATCACTAAATTGTTTTTTTAGCCACTATAAGGTTGTTCATGTTCACATACTATCATGACAAGAAATGAAATAGAAATTTCTCAATCTGTTCCTCAACCCTTGAAGCTATGGTTTGGTTATAATTAAGCATTGTTCGTAAGTTGATGATATATGATCAAACAATGAAACTTTAACGATATTATTACGGTCCTGCACTGCAGGATTCAATGTGGAAACTGTTGAATACAAGAATGTTAGCTTCACTGTGTGGGATGTGGGAGGCCAAGATAAGGTAAATTATATTTATCCCTCAAAGCCCAATTCTGTATTTTCCTGATTACTAAAGGAACTAAAGCTTGTGAGATTTCTAATATGCAGATTAGGCCTTTGTGGAGACACTATTTTCAGAACACACAAGGTCTCATCTTTGTGGTGGACAGTAATGATAGAGAAAGAGTAACAGAAGCCAGAGATGAACTCCATCGCATGCTTAGTGAGGTTCGGTTACTAATCTTTAACACCTTGTGCAGTTTAAATGATCTGGTGCAGTTAAAATGATCAAGGGACAAATACACCTTGTGTTGTTGTAGGATGAACTACGGGAGGCGACTTTGCTTGTGTTTGCCAACAAGCAGGACCTTCCAAATGCCATGTCTGTTTCTGAAATCACAGATAAACTTGGGTTGCACTCACTTCGCCAGCGCCGCTGGTATGTCTTGATTCTAGTACCTGCAGCAGATCACATCATTAGGATCATCTAGTTTCTGAATCCATGTTTTGTTGAATCAGGTACATCCAAAGTGCTTGTGCCACAAATGGGCAAGGACTTTACGAAGGTCTTGATTGGTTATCGAGCAATATATCTAGCAAGGCAAGAACTTGAACCCTTTTGTCTCTTTTACCTTACACTCTTAACAAATTGCATGCTCACCTTATCTTTTTCTGCCTACTAGCAGACATAAAACAATCCATGCTGCCATCAGAGTTTTGGGCTGTTTCACTTGGCATTATCTCTATTCGCCTTCAAGAAAGATACCATACAAACAAAAAGAGAGACTCAAATCTGTATAAATACTAATATGTATGTGTGTGTGTGTGAATCTCTATCTGCTATGACCCAGTTACTGCATAATTTGGTGAAGAGCCTCTCATCATTTGACAGTAAAAATAAATAACAGTGTGAATTGGAACTTATCAGTAACATAGTATTGAAATGTAGTAGCATCACATAACAAACTGATTCTGCATATTCAGCTGAGGCTTTATCTATTCTAGTTTCTTAGTTACCACTTGTGTCCATTACATTGCATTGGAGCAGCACTGACAGTGGTTACTAAACCTAATTCGGCTCTCTAATATTTCCAACCAAAAGCAACACACCCAGACCTGTAGTTATGATCATCTTTAGAGCTTTTATGGTGTTTTCAATGGTAGGTAGCTGTGGGGGAGCTCTACTTTCTAATTTAAGGACCTTTGGTCCAAATTTGACAGCTCTAAAGGGCACAACTTCCACATGCCTTCAATTTTTAGGTAAACCTCACTTTTGACCATAATTCAACTCAAAGGTGCAGCTATTTCTTCCCTCACCCAAAACCTTGGGACTCATTTGCACTTCCAGATAGCTTATTAGGAAGTCCATTGTCATCAAAGTAACTTAAGGTCTCGGGTTTATGTCAGATAATATCTCAACCCTCCTTCGATCCCACAAAGATGGGAATCTCATTCATGTCTTTGAAATTATCCTTAAAAGACAAATTACTCTTGCCTGATACTATTCCCTGAGTTTGAACACTCAAGCTAGGGCAAAGGTTGTTTCCTAAATGCCATCATATCATGACACTACCATGTGGTCTGAAATGAAGGATTGAGAGGAGCAAGATGCCAAAACATTTCACACCCACCTCTCTACCTACAGATTAAGGAGCTAACATTGTACCAAAAGCACTGGTATAACAATTTCTACCACAAAGATACAACAAAACAAGGTCCACACCCACCTCTCTACCTACATTCCTTTAACTCTCCATTTTGCTCCATCATCTCTACCATTTTTAGTTCCCCGTGGATCGGTTACTTCTCTTCCTGTCTGTTCATCTTTCACATTTCTCTCCAAATAATGGAACCAAGACAGAGTTATGCACATCAGACAAGACATTGATATTCATAGCTTCCTTACCTAAGGATTGAACTAATTTTACAATCACTTCTCCAAATGTTAGAGACACAAACCTAGCATTAGAGTTGCAGAAAAGCTAATCAGCCATTGAATATGAAGTATTAAAACTTGAAGGCACAGAGAACATTATGGACCATTTTCGGAGATAGAATTGGAGCAATATGATGCAGGGATATTATGTTATGTGGGGCTCTTACTGGATTGGCCTCCACAAATAAACAGACATGACCTGGAATTCAGAAAACATTGATGTCTTGCTAACTTGTGACAAACCATACCAAGCATAAAACCAAACAATAAAAGCAAGAATAGGACCACTCCCAACCAAATAATTGAAGCTAATCCTAGAGTAATCACGGGGATTTCACACCACCTTTCGATTTCAAAATGTAACCAAGAGATATGTTCATCTCCTTCCTTGCCTTGACTCTTCTTCCATTATCTGGAATCAGTTTGGCAGCACATATGTTCAAGATATGATACTAATCATTCAATAATTCAGATACTATGTATACACACCCATCATTTACTCATACTTAAACAACATGTATGGCCATTCATACTTGTAAAAGACCATAATTTGTGAAATCCAACTAGACTGATGCTTGTCAGTCTTCGGATAGACCGTTCCTTCTCCAAATGTATATTTAGTATATGTTACCAAGTCAATGAAGTTTTGACAGGATCAAGTGAAGAAACTAGAATGCTCATCAGTGTGCAATATGCATGTACATTATATAAACAAAAGGAGAGAAATGTTCTAATGGAAATCAAGTGAGAGTAACTCTCTATTCAGGGTTTTGACGTATCTGTGCACAAATCAACATACTAATAAGAACTAGACACAATGTGGAAATTTTTGCTAGTGGGTGGTTAGAAAGGGCTATCAAATTCTGTTTCCTAAAGTCTTCATATAATTTGACTTCAATTATAGACAATTTCAACTGATCACCAAACCCTGTGTGTGTGTGACCCAGAGTTGATAATCCGGTAAACTACTGCAAACAACTCAATATCATATGCAGATAAAGAAGAAGTCATACAATTGCGTTTACTGATAGCTACATTATCAAACTAACCTTGGAAACTAGATACGTCACTTTCATTAAGACTCCACTCAAACAGGAACAGTGATAGTTTGCCTAGATGAACCATTTTCAGAAAGTAGCAAATAAATGATTGATATGAATAACCAAAACACAACATTTGCAGCTCAACAACAGAAACTCCCAATAATATTAGAAGAGTGATTATGCAATACCGACCGAGTTTAATAGTCGACAAATAAACAAGCAAAGTCTAGCGAGGGCTGGTAACAGAAACATGATTTAGAGGTAACCACATCTGCTGATCCTGGGTTCTGCTCCTCTTGAAACACGGCTCTGCGGAGGATTGGTTAGATGGCCTCAGGGACCACGAATCACAGGAGCTATCACAGCTGAAATAGGCATCAACCACACCACTTGGGCTGCCTGGCTCGGACGTGTGCTTGCGCTTGAGATTTAAGCTTAGGCTGTGACCGTGTTTCCTTGACAAACCCGTGATAAGCTTACAGCACCCGCCTACTTCCTCCTGTTAACCACATGAGGATACATTGATACACATGACATAAAATTGAGATTAAGCAATTGTTCAAAAAATCAAAAGATGTCTACTATGTTCAAACCTCTGTGACTTTCAGCAGACTCATCAGCTGATTTTGGTATTCTATATGATTACATGGCTCAATCTCCATACTAATTTGCAGCATTACAGCTGCTGCTAGCACAGAAGGCCTATAAAGCACAAACCTTGGATCTGCAATACAAAATTACAAATTTGAAGATAAATTATCACCTAATTTAAACTAATTATCAACACTGCATGTTGTGTAGCATTCTGTTCATGGATATGAAAGAAAAATGAAAGAGAGCTGAATTTTTTTGCTCACCAGCGATGGCCAGAAGAAGCAGGCGCTCACACCTCCACAGGAACTCCCAATGCCAGTTGCTCTTCAGCCCAAGCCTCCTGGAAATGTGATTGAAGAATGAAATTGGGGTCACTGGATTCATCCTCCATTGGAGAGAAGACAGCACCAGAAGCTCCATTCTCTGTATGGTCTTTGCTTCAAAAACAAATTTTGATTCCTCCACCTAAGAAAACACAAGAAAAAGTTACAGAAATACCCAATGCGACATTTGAAGAAACATCCATTAGATTCACACGTACTTGCAGGTCTAAGAGAAGGGGCACATGGGTCTCCTCCACCTTTGCAGCCAGAGAGAGACAAGCCACAGCAGCAAGTTGACTCATCCATGGCTTGTCCCTCTGCAACCTCAAGCTAGAAAAAAACCTATCGAAGTAGTTCACAGCAAGAACAGCGGTCAAAGCAGAGAAGTCAAAGTAAGCATTGACCCTCAACATCCAATCCACTGCTTCTCTGCGAGCAATCGTCAAAAACCCATCTGGCTCCCGATCTATCTCACAGAGAAAGGTCTCATTTTCTTTCGAAATCAGAGAAACCAACTCATCGTCTTCCCAAAACAGGTCATGTTCAAGCAAAACCAGAGGGCTCGAAATGGACCCCCTTTTGCCATCGCCATCGCAGTACTCGCTCTCGTCGCCAACACCCAGATCGTCTTCTTCCCCAAAATGCTCCTCCTCGCAGTAGAGCTCGTCAAGGAGCAGTGAAGCGCTTTGAATCTGGCTTTCTTCCTCCTCGCGCAGACACATCCTCTTCGCTGAAGAAGAGATTGAAGCCTCTGCTCATTATAGAACTAGTAACAACGAACTAGTCATGAAGCCTAGACCAAAATAAGACAGAGAAGAAGTGCAGCTCCAAGGTAAAGCAAGGGTTTTTATCTGATCTGAGCCCTGAGAAGCCTTTCACGCCTGTCCTATTTTCTCCTCGATTTTTCCTGTTAATTTTTTTTATTTATTAGTTAATCAAAATTCGTATTGAGTTATTGTTATTTGGGTTGTTTGGGCCGCAGGAAAGTAGAAGGTAACGGTACACTGACGAAACTTTTTTCCGGGTAAACTATATAGAATCAGAAATAAATAGCGACTGCAATATTGGCCAGAGTCAAGGGATAAGTATATACGGTATATAGATTAGATTCACTCCTAATATGAACTAAGATTGTATCAGTACAGTAGTCTGGTAAGTATACAAGCTATTTATCTGATAGCTTTTTTGTTAGAGCATCTCAAGACTCATGTGGTAGTGGGTTTCACACCTATCCAAATACATTATTTTTCACTTTTCCTCCATGCTTAAGCCAAACTATTAAATCAAATTTTGTAATGATTTTTCTTTACTAAAATGTACAAAATTTTATACAAATAAAGAGTCAGTACAAGTAAAGAGTTTTCGTAGGCAAAGTAACCGTCATAAACGGTATTAAATTTGCCATATAGGCAAGAAGAAAAGGTGGGGGATTGGAAAACAAAACTGAAAGTCCTGCTCAAGGTAGTGTCTAAACGTTGCATATGGGGTAAAGCGGCCGAACTTGAACTGCATCAGTTGTAGGAGGCATAGCTTTCACATGGGACCCCTCCTGAAGCCACATGAGCCTATAATTCCTCCTGGCGAGGCTATTTAACAGCCCTCACCTGATCATCACGGAGTACTCCAACTGACCCCCTCTTCAAGTCACTCACACCAGATGTGGAGGCGCCTAAAACTTCGATTTCCTGGCCATTAGAGAGGTGGCCACATACCAAATTTTTCCCGTCGGGATCAACTCTCCCGGCTGGGGTGCATACCTGGGATCAAATTTTGTAATGATAATTGCTTTTATTTAGTTGAGACGTTTACCTCAAACTGAAATTAATAAACTAACATAAATAATTGAAAATAAAATTTTCATTAATTTTTTTTATGGAAATACAATGCGATGTGCAAATTAAAAAAATATATTGTTACTTTTGCTCATAATCTCCAAATAAAGATCAAATGTGCTCTATAATGTCTTCTTTGTGGCGGGTATAGGCTTCCAGGTCATGGAGTCTTACTTCATCATACATTATGCATGAAATGTGGATAGATGGAGGTGTGTCCGGTTGCGTTGTTGTGGTTGATGACCCCTCATCCTCCAACTGATCAACAAAGTATGGATGTCGTTCATCATTAACGATCATGTTGTGAAGGATAATGCAAGCAACCTTGATCACAGCGAGTGAGTTCTTATCTCACATCGTGCTTGGACGAGTAATAATATGAAAATGAGCTTGTAAAACCTCAAATGCTCATTTTGTACCCTTCCTCGCAACATCTTGGTTTTTAGCAAAACACTTTTTACTTTAGCGAGTGTGGGCATGATATTGTTTTTACGAGTGCAGCCCAATGTGAGTAAATACCACTGGTCAGGTAATAAGGAGTAGTGTAGTCGTTAATTTCACTGTATACCTAATTGTTGGCGCAAAGCCTCAAACAGCCTACACGAACAACGTTGGCTCATTTAAAAATTTGATGTCAGTGTTCGGTCTCGGGGTTCCAAAAATGCATGTCATATCCATAGTTCTTGGGATGTCACGAATTCCAACATGAATGTGTGGATGTTCACACAAATTATCCTTGATAACTATCCATCCATGTTATCGGGCATTTCTTCCACTTCTACTGCACGCAGTCGAGACTCTCTAAGATTCCCAGGAAGTCACATCTTCCGCGCTCGTAGAGACAAACTGTAACGACCGTCGTCGATTTTTTAAAAGGAACGTTTGTTTTCGGATCGAGTTTAAAAAAAAAAAGAGCTGACCGACTTGGGCCCAGTCGGGGTGGGCTCGGGCTAGCTCACTGGGTCAGGCCCAGCCACGCGGGTCTGGACGCGGGCATGAGTTGGGGTCCAACCGGGTTCGGGTCAGGAACCGGGTTAGGGTTGCGAACAAAACCCAGACCCTTCCCGACCCTTCGACCTCAGCCTCACTCTCGACCTCCGAACCTCTCTCTCACTCTCGCTCGCTCTCTCTCGCTTTCTCTCGCTGACGAACCCGACTAGCGCCGCTCCGCAGACACCATCCCTCGCCAGCGTAGAAGCCCTCACCTCCGATACCCTCTTCCCGTGGCCAAGTCCCACCGCCAGAGGTCGTCGACGAGGCACTCGGTTTCTCTTCATCTTCCTCCGTCAGGTTCGACTCGAGGGTTACGACGACGCGATGTCGCCGTTCTCAAGAGGCGGAACCGCAGCAGTGAAACCGTCCACCATCGCGAGCGCCAGCTCTGGAGCAACGCGCAGCCGTGCCCAGATCTGGAGTTGTTCCGGAGCATCGCGAGACCGGAAGGAAGCCGAACTCCTCCGGCGAGTAATCGGAAGATCTCCACGGTGGATACCGAGCCCAACCACGCTCCGACGGCCCGGCCTGTTTCTGGAGGCGGATTCGTCCGAGTGGGCGTCGATTCGGGTAACGTTCCAAACCCTCAAAATCTTCCCCTTTCCTTCTTTGGTTGAGCAAAGGTTGAGACTCGGGTGTTGTTTGGTGCAGTGGTTTCGGGCATCAGTTCAAGGGTTCTTGTGCGAGTGCAAGACTTGGCTTATTTGGGAAATCATCGTCGAATTCAGAAGGTTCATAGGTTGGTGTCGCTGGGAAATCGGATTGGATCCTGGACGAGGCCAAGCATCTCGTTCTTCACCGAAACTTTTTGAACTTAATCAATCTGTTAAAAATTGGATGTTAACTCTGGACCGATTAATTGGGAACTCTGTTAACTGGTTGGTAACTTTGAAATGAAAATGGAAATTAAAACAGATTGTGAAAATGGACTTTTGAATCGAATGTTGGACAAGGGATAACCCTACTCGAACCGGAATTGAACAGGACTCGGAACCTTGGCCTTGGGAAACGTGTCCCGAGCTACCTCGGGAATTGTGCCCCGAGCTACCTCGGGGAGCGTGCCCCGACGTGCCTCGGGAAGCGTTCCTGACATGCCTCGGGAATCGTGCCTCGAACCCGTATGTCGGATTTCGGGGTCCGAATCCGATTCAGTCCCGTTTCCTTTTTTGTTGTAAATCAGCTCCTTTGGTTTCTGATTTACTTGTTGTGTTGAAACTGTAGAGTTCCACATCGCCCGAGAGGATCGTTAGCTCGGCACTACTTCAACGGTCGGCTCTTCAAGAGGTAGGGATTACTCACCGACCTCCTATGAACGGAAAAATGCTAGTATGCATGATAGGGTAATAAACGGACGTACATGATAGTTCTTACCATCTAGGTCGTGATCACTAGCGTAGAACGCTTTCAATACCTGGATGTCACGGGCCGTCTAGTGCCCGGAGGCTTATGTCTTTGTCG
>JAYMTN010001376.1:0-13007 GCA_036897425.1 Erodium trifolium
CACAAAGGTCGAGGCCCTAGTACGATCGGGCCGGAGCCTCGAGTTGACCTCCGGTATGGGAGGAAGAGTCAAGCCTACCACCCCTTGGGGTATTTAGATTCCTGGTCTCTTTTTATTGGACCTGTTGTGATTCCTGCCACCCATATACAGACTCCTTGTAGAACCCCTTTATTATCCAAGAGTGACAGGCTCTTTTCTCGGCCTCGAGGGGGACCCCGTATTTTTTCCTGGATTGTTTTGGGCTGTGTCCCTATTTGCTTCTGAAAACTATTATTTGCTTGTATCTTCTGAATTTAGAGTAATCAAAGATTGACCTCGGTTTTCAAAAAAAGAAGTAAAGTTAGCTTAATTCCTTATTGGGTAAGTTTCTCCCCTTGTATAAAAGGGTCTCTCCTTATATATTACACACTAAGAACATCAATAATAAAACTTATCATGATATCAATGTCTTAGAGCTCTCAAGGCCTTTTTTTCTCTCTTACGTCGGGATAGTAACTCAGCCCCGATCCTTCCAATTTTGGACCGTTCGTATCTCACAGAGAAACCTGCGACGACCAGCCTCCAAGCTGCGTCACCCCGAGCTTCCCCACGCGCCCTACGTGTCTCCCAGACCTATGAGCAGCCAAGGTTTTGTTTCCAGATCTACGTAGTTCCGGCCATCTTCTATTCTCACCTCTGACACCATCTTCACCAGAGGCCGCCAATCTACCAGAACTTCTGAGATCACCTACACACGCCGCCGGACCACCACGCGTCGCCGTCAGACCACCGGTCAGTTCCCTGTTTTTTTTGTTCCCTATTTCCTCGATCTACTGCCAATATGTCAGATCTCTCAACCAATGTGTTCTCTTTGTTTATTTACTCCTCCTGTTATTACAATGGAGAAATTACGTGGTAGTTCCAATTACACGTCATGAACTGCTTCTATTGATTATGGTTTATGGGCCAAGGGTTTAAAGATCACCTCACAGTGATGATATTGGTGTTTGTAAGGATAAACAGGCTCAATGGAAAAAAAACTAATACTTTGTTGGTCACTATATTGTGACAATCAATTAATTGAAACTCTATTCTATTTATAAAGCATAGCGTATTTATCTAGTTTGTTTATGTAGACGATATAGTTATTACAAGAGATGATGAAGACGTGATTCTTAAATTGAAAAACCACCTCTTTCTACATTCAGACTAAGGATTTGGGTCTACTCAAATATTTACTTGACATTAAAGTTAACCAAGCTAGCAACGCTATAATAATCTCTCAACCAAAATTCGATCGTAAATATTTCACGGGTGAAGCAAAAGATTTGTTGAGAAGCGAGAGAATTTGATAGCAATAGTGCGAAAGACCATGAATGATACATACATGAGCTAAACGTGTAGTGTTTTGTTGATTTAAAGTTAACAGAATAAATTGTTCAATTTATCATCTTATCCATCAATTTAAAAAAATAATGGTCATGACGAGTCTTCTAGGTTCAAATAGTTTTCAGTAGATTTTTCCCGAAGCCAAATATACACATTTTTAAATTCAGTATAAAATGCGATATTTTTCTAATTTGACACATGCATCTGAATTTGCATTATTATCAGTGTCGAACATAAACAAGGGAGTAGCAACAAGCAACTAATTGACTTACTTCCGGAAAAAGTCTCGACTGAATTACCAAAATAGCACACTGAGACCGACCGCCGATGAAAAAAGAGACACGCATGACGTTTCCACTATGATACTGTTGACCGTGTCGTGCGGTGATTGGTGCGCTATCCTTCTCTTCAACACACTCGAACAAAACCCGGACCCGTCGGGACCCTCAGAATCGGATTGGATAGTCAGCTTCGCGTCCGCTTCTCTTTTAGCGGGCCAGCGAAAAACGAATCCAAACCAGGTCGAGTATTTAAATGGCGCCGCTACTCATTCTGACGGCTCAGTAGTCGCTAGACAGAGCTAGAGCTTTACTTCTGGACCGGCATTGTTGATCTTCTTCGTCACCTCGGACCAGTGGAATAGCATCAGCACCGTCTGATTCAGAGCGAGGCTGTGTGAGATGCATTTCGTGCTCTATTCCATCCTCATTCCCTTTCGCCTTCAAATCGTTGCTGCTCTTGATTTTCCTGCTACTTCTTCGCGTGATCGGTTGTTTTCGATTTCGTTTAATCGGTCTGCTTTTAGGTGATCGGAGGGTCGCTAGAATGGAAGACGACCTGGGTTTTGCGGATCGTTGTGTGGTAATGGTTTGTTTTGCATTCGTGATTTTGTCTCTTCTTTTGCTAAATTTTGTGTGTTGTTCTTTTGAGGAGTTTCTACTCTTTGTTTGATCTTCTTTCTTCACATGATTTGGTTTTGCGGGAGAGTGGGATATCACTGATGGTGTTAGTGTATGGAACCCTTGACAAGCTTGGCATGAAATATAAATTTATATAGCATTATGGGACAAATGGATCTGGCAACCATAGTTTTTTCTGCAATTGAAGCTTAAATTTCAATGGTATGTTATGTTGTGTTTCAGGGGAAAGCTCTTTTCTGGTGTCAACATATATTGTTGTCTATAATTATGTGCATTTGAATCTGTATACAGTTAGTGGACATTATTGTCTTTCATGTCTCTTTCTTAACACGGTAGGAGTTATGCATCAGTAGAGGTGAAATATGTGAATCCCATTGGAATATAACCTAATAATTGGGTCACGAATGAAGGTATGATACTTTGTAATTTTCTTTCGTACCATGCAGATTTAAAATCAGGCTGACTGGATGAGAACAATTATCTTCTGTTGTATGTCTATTGTCGAATCAATTTTGAATGTTTTACCATGACCCTACAAATTTATTAAATGAACTAAGATTTTTATTTATATTTTCTGTTACTTTTTGCTTTAACCTTATTTCGAGAGTTGGATATGCTATATTTTAACTTAGGTCATTTATTTCAACGTTGACCATGCCAGATAGGTAGTTTTGACAATAATTTAGTGACCTCGACTGCTTTTATTGATCAAAGGCAAGTAAAGAAGACTCGGACCTAGCAATATCGTCATTTTTGTAGTTTCTATTCTATTTTTTACCGGGCATGTTGTTGCACTGTAAGATTTGAAGCTTTGGCGTCTTTGTCTTCTCTCTGTTGTATGAATGCTGCTTGACTTTATGTTTTTGTACGTGGAAATTTGAAGATTTCATTCTCTTAAAAGGTGACTGGCACATGAACCCACCAGATATATGTATTTATGGGCATGGATGTCATGTTCAATTTTCACTTATACAGTTTTACTTATAGGAAAAGTTGGTCAGTTTTCGGGTGAAAGAGCTCAAGGATGTCCTAACTCAGCTACAATTGTCTAAGCAAGGCAAAAAACAGGTATGCTATCTGATGTGCTGTTTGGCTGCTGTTCATATGTTGAACTGTTGGTTTTCTTCTATGAATCTGTTCCAATGAAGTTATTATTCCTGCTTTAATAAGATCGCTTCCAAAACCAATTTTTCTTATCTATTAAATCTCCACATGGCATGATGATTGCCTTGTAAATTGCAATAAATATGAAGGACACCACTAAATGCAATAAACATCTAAGTCAATGCTGTTCAACTCTTCGTATTTGTTTTCTTCTATATATGTTTCTTTGTACTCAGCATGGAAGAAATTAAGGTCTATATGCCACCTGGGAAGTAGCTTAAAACATTTCTTATTTTCTCATTCGATTGGCACCACCTAAACAATATGTTGTTGCATTTGAAGGATTCATGTTACTCGTTGAATTCATTATAAAATTGCTTCCCAGTTGGTTCTAAAAAGGGTGCCCTGAAATGTTTAGACTTGATGCAAAGTGTGATCCTTTCAGGTCTTATATTATGTGCAATAACTTTAATACATGCCTTGTTTGTGTGTGTGTACATGGGGTTGTCGTGAGCATGTGTGCATTGCATTGCATTGAATGTGTTCCTATTGATTAAGGGCTTGATTATTTATAACACCTACAGACTTGCAGTGATGCTTATTTTCTGAGTTCTGTATTGTATGTGTTTTTGTTGGCCATATATTAATTGATATGATAATTTACTTTAATATATGCTCTCCAGGATCTGGTGGACAGGATAATATCTCTTCTATATGATGAAGAAAGTAAGGTGTTCAACATCATTATTAATATTTTTAATGTAGATGAACTATTCTCTCTCTGTTCATTAATTAGTTGTTCATATGAAAAAAAACTGTTTTCAACATTTGCATGTCATTATGAGTTGATTAGGCTCCTTTCAGAAGCACACTTGAGTAAATGAAACAGAAAATATATTACTTGCATTGTATTTCCCATGTCTAGCTTCTAGAACATATTAGGAGCATTCCAATTTTTTTTGAGTTGTTGTTGGGGGGCTTGTTGTTGGATGGGATAGAACTCGATTGAAGTATATACCAATTTGGAGTTTTATGGTTTGGTTGATATGCTTCTGGTTCATCAAAGAATTGCATGTTCACATTTTTGCCATGATACATTTCTTTCAATGCCAATCGGCATTTAGTTTCTTTTATGGGCTTCACTGTATCTTAAAGATGTTTCAAACCATATGCTTTTTTAGGTATATATTTCCCATTTTTCCTCGTAGAGAGTGCATATAAAACATAGTGGATGCTTTTTAGCTGATGGCTTATATGAATTTGGAGTCTTCTTTGAATTCACCTCTGGGAGATTGACTCCATTATCTTACAATAATCCAGACTACGCCTCTAACTTTCTTTGCAGCGCCTGGTATTCGTCTTCCAAATAAAAATATTAGTGCAAAGAAGGCAATAGCAAATGTTATTGATGATGTTTACAGGTGCAACTTTCTTTTATATTCAAATAAAATTACTATAATCATACTGATTTCCTACATTTTTGTAGTTTTCTTAGAATTTCCCCACCATACTTTGCCGGCCAAACACCTTGTTAGTCTTTAATTATGCATTTGATTGACACTTTTGCTGCAGAAAAATGGAGAAGACAGAGGCCTCTTGTTTAGCAACAATAGACGAGGGGGGGATTGATATTGGTGGTGCTATGCCTGGAGAGGAAGCTGCAGACATATCTATTTCAGATGGGCCAGTCCGCTGTCCTTGTGGAAGTCCAGTGACTACGGAGTTAATGATACAGGTTATAACAATATGTTATTTACTTAGGCGTTTACATCTATTTTTTCAAGGTAGGGATGAATTTGCAAGCTGTTTATGCTCTGAGTGTGCTTATATTTCTGAAAACTTTTCTCAGCTTTCTGCTGTTTGATTCCATCCCCTTTCAAATTTATTTTAATTTTGTAGTTCTCAATTGTATGACCAGATAATATTAGACTGGAGTAACACTCTCTTACCAATAAATTACAAAGTTAGAGTAGTCCCATCATTTAGAAAATTAAGCTATTGTTTGGTGCTCAGTGTGCAATAATCAGGTTATATGAGCAATATATTACTGAGTTAATGGTTATTAGTTCTCAGAGATCCATGCAACACTACCTTCTAGTTATCTCACTGGGTTGGTCTAAACTCTAAAGACTTTGCAATTTTTTAATGGTGCTATGATGGTAAATAGAATTAGTAGAGGAACCATGCTGCTTGTGAATGATATGGGATTACATTACAATATTTTCTTTGTAAAATTTATGCTGACTGAAGGAGTTAACTGGAGTTTGTAGTTTAGTGCTCAATTTATGAAGACTTGAAGTCTAAGTAATAGAGATCAATTGGGGGTTTGAGCAGTTTAGGTTTGCATGATGTGGCCTAATGACGTGAATTTATGGTTTTCTCATTCTTTATGGATCAAGACATCAGTAATAGAGCACAGACAAAACTGAAGAAATATAACAGGTTCAGAATATTTCCCTTGGATCTCAGACTTCAACAACGTGAGAACTTTTCTTAAGGAAAAAGCTCTGAAGAGAGGAAACTGAAAATCATGGGCCTGAGGCCTGTCTTTCAATGGAAGGAAAAAAGCGTATCTATAAATATCCTGTTACTCTATTTTGGAACCCTGCACATATTCCATCATAGGATGGTAGCTACCTGGGCATTAGGTACATATGTCGACTTCTCGACAAAACAGTTATTTTGAAACGTATAATAATAATTTAAATCCACGTCCAAACAACATGAAATTATTTGTTTTCTTACTGCATGTTTTGCTCCCTTATTGAACATATATTGGAAGCATTAGATTTATTCCCTTACTGATGGATTTGCTATCTGCAGTGTGTAGATTATGATTGTCAGGTGCAACAACATTTTAGTTGTGTTGTTTTGGAGAATCCTACAGATACAGTTCCCTCATCACCACCTAAATTTTATTGCGAAGTGTGTCGAATCAGACGAGCTGATCCGTACGTATTGTACATTTTGGTCTCAGTAACTCATGTAAATTGAAAATAATGTATAGTCTGGTCTGTTCTTATCATACATTTTCATCTCATTAATTTGTTTGTACATTATACAAAACTTATTATTTCTATCAAGTTGGCCCTTAATATCTGTACCATATACCAGTCTTTTTTGTCATTCAATTGAATAACCCCAAGTATCATGTCCTGATAGAAAAGAAGAATATTGGGTAAGCATTTTGGCAATGTCTGACAAGTATAAGTATAATTTAATGCTCTCAGCAAGTCGGTTTTCCGTGAGGAAAGTACTCTTGGATCATATGCGTTTTACTTTCCATGCTGATCATTTTAGTTTGGTTATGGGCTATCAATTTGTGAGGCTTACATAGTTCTGAAACCTGACGTTCTATTCCAATTGTTATTACTGCTGTTATAAGGAGTGTGTCAGGGCATTTAGTACCTCTTTTGAAGGCATCCTTCAAACAATCTCATCCTCTTCAACTTTAACATTGCCTAAGTTTTGTCACAAGTTTATTTAGTAAACCTCCCATTTTTGTTTTATAGTTTTCACCAAATTTGAAATATATTTACTGTTTCCATGGTGAGACTTCATGTGTTTCCTACGAATGTAGGCAGTATTGAACTAGTGCTTTTAGATCTTGAATCAATTGTTACACTTATATTTATTCAGAAATGAAGAGGTCATTGTTGAATTTTTGTTCCAGTTTCTGGGAGCCTCTGGTACAATTACTATATCCTGTGAAGTTACAAATTGCTGATACTCCAACTGATGGGTGAGCTCTCTCTCTCTCTCTCTCTCTCTCTCTCTCTCTCTCAGTAATCATATACTGAAAAGTGATAATGAAACATCAAAATTCATAGCTTGCTTTTCTCATCATGTGAGTCCCAGTTATTTGTTTTGTTTAATATCACACTTACTTTAACCTTGGTATCAATCTTTTTCAGTAGTACAAATACACTGCAGTTTGTGGAAAAAACTTTTCAACTAACAAGATCAGACCGAGATTATTTACAAGAGACCAACTGTGATGTCCAAGTGGGTTTTAGATACATTGGAATGTTTTATGAAGGGTTGCTTTTAGGATTGTTATTTACGTATAGTTTTGTTCATACAGGCTTGGTGCATCCTTCTCAATGATAGTGTTCCATTTAGGATGCAATGGCCACAGTATGCAAGTTTAGAAGTTAATGGTATGCACACTTCCTGATCTCTTGCCCTCAGTAATGCTGTACTTGTGCTAGTACAACATGGTGGTTTGCTTCATGATTTTATTAGAGTTGTAATTTGAACTGCAAGCTTTAACCTGGTTCTCTGGGCATGTCGTAAGTAAAGAATCATAACTAAACTTAATTTGATCATGAAGTGCAATAATGCTTACTCCCTGTGAAAAAACACAAGACTTATGCCTAAAGAATATAAATGAGGATTAGCCGGTCCCTGGTTTGGGGTTGGATACTTGTGTGTACAAATGCCCAACTAACGTGTTTTTTGAAATAGGTTCTACATTTCAATAATTTATTTTTGGGTTTCGATTCTAGTGAGAAAATTGAACTTTATAGTCTTGCATTCTCATATTACGTTACATTTATAGGTATGGCAGTTAGAACAGTAAATAGGCCCGGATCACAATTGTTAGGTGCCAATGGTCGTGATGATGGTGCATCAGTAAGTCTCTTTTAACTTTCTCCCTTTCTTCTTATACGCTGATTTATATCTTAACATGTAATTCTTTTAATCCCAGACATTACACTTATTAATATTGTATCCTGATCATATGTATGTATTTTCCCCACTATACTGACAGTTTCTAATCTAATAAGATTGCAGCTCTCTCTTTGATTATTGTTTTGTAATGTTTTATGCCAGATTAAATTACACGTCAAGGAGGGAGTTAATAAGATTTCGTTATCGGCATGTGATTCTCGTGTTTTCTGTTTTGGTCTCAGACTTGTAAGAAGACGTGCAGTTCAAGAGGTATTTTTGGGCCTACTTTTGTAGATGACGTTTCATTAGATACATACTTTTAGTTGAATTGAAGTTCAATTTTCTAATTGATCTCACTTTGTGTCAGCTGAAGTATTCGAAACCTGCATGGATTCAATATAAAAGAAAGAACTAAATATGAAGGCAAGGGTCATACCAAACTAATAAGATTGACTTATGGTATCAAAGCTAACCTGGTTTGACCCACATGTAGATGACTCGTCTTATACACAGAGGGAAGTCTTGAGTATGAGAAACCCACATCGATAAATTTTATAGAAAATATCTAAATATAAAGGCTGGGGCCACACCCTATTAAAAAAGTTGAGCATGACCCGATTTTTTTTAGTGTTCTCATGAAATTTCGGCTGCTAATAGAAGTTGGCTATGCAGTATAACCTACCCTGCATATGGTACTTCAATATAAGTGTCAGGTTTGGGTGATTCAAAAAGTTTGGTTAGGAGTTATCTATTTGAGGGCTATTCATTCTTGTAACCTAACTTTGCAAGTATATAGGATGCAGTCTGCATAAATAATCACATGGCACTTTGATATGTTCTTTGTTATAACTGGGAATCATCATTTAGAGTTATACTTTAAATGGGCAATTTGCTTTATCTCTTCATGTATGATTGTTGTTTTAACTTTGATTTTGAGAATATTAATTTGTTTATACAAGTAAAAAGCTTTTTCTTCATGTATGATTGTTGTTTTGACTCTGAAGTTGGGAATTGTAATTTGTTTACACGATTAATAAGCACTTTCTGCAGTCAATTTAATGTGTTATGCTTTTTGTTTCTTAATAATTGGAGTATGATTTTCCATTTCATCGTCAAGGTTCTCAATATGATCCCCAAAGAGGCAGATGGTGAACATTTTGAAGATGCATTAGCTCGAATTCGTCGCTGCATAGGTGGTGGGGTCACCACAGCAAATGAAGATAGTGATAGTGATATAGAAATTGTAGCAGAATCAATTACGGTTAATCTCCGCTGTCCGGTAAGTGATTCCGATATCTGACCTATCTGTTGGTGTTTTCCTCCTAGCTGTGAAGGACCTGATGATGATTTTCATCCTTATTCAATCCTGATTTTATCTACATATAACTGGCACAGCTGAGTGGCTCTAGAATAAAAATAGCTGGCAGATTTAAGCCTTGTGTACACATGGGCTGTTTTGATCTTGAAACTTTTGTGGAACTAAGCCAACGCTCTAGAAAGGCAAGTTACGATTTGTGATTGATTATTGCCGTTCAACATATTAGCATAATTTTATTAATACGTGAAAGTTTTGCAAAATGGTTGCAGTGGCAGTGTCCCATTTGCCTCAAGAACTACTCCGTGGAGGACATAATCATTGATCCTTATTTCAATCGAATCGCCACCATGGTAGTGTCTTCCCTGGGCATCCTGAATTTATAAGAGTTTATGTAGCAATTGTATTAACTTTTTTCCCCTGGCGAGACAGATACAACACTGTGGGGAGGATATAACTGAGATAGATTTAAAGCCTGATGGTTCTTGGAGTGCAAGGACCAATAGTGATTCTAGTGATCTTGCCCGGTGGCATTTGCCAGATGGTTCTATCAGTGCAACAGATACGGTTATTTCCAATTCAGAATTCTCAAACCTGGTAGGGCAAACTTCACATGCCGTAACATTGAGCAGTGGTGCCTCTAGAAGTTGTGGAGATGTTGAAGACCCAAGCACTGATCAGGGTTGCAGTGGGCAAATTGATATGTCAACCAGCAATGGCAATGAGATAGATTCTGTTCTCAGTCATTTTGATTCTTCATCTGGAATTTCTAGCAGAAATTTAGTACCCTCAGGAAATACTGACATCATATTTCTCAGTGATTCAGAGGATGAGAATGTTTCATTGGTTTGTCCAACTGCCCCTGTAAATGACAATGATATGGACCTAACTCTTGATGCTGGTCTAAGTTCGCCTTTGGATCTCTTGAATAATACTGAGAACAACTCAGCATTATCTCAATGGCCATACCCTTCTGGTGCACATTCAAGTTCTGGGGTGCAGCTATTTGGTACTGATTCGGATATCACTGGTGCTTTTACTAAGTTGGAGCATGCATCAGTTGCATGTTCTGAACAGATGAATGGCTACTCATTGGCCCCAATGCCCACTGTAAGTTCTGTTGGACAGGTCCTAGATTCTTCTGTTGACCATACCAATACTGATTACATGGATGAGGGATTGATCAATAACCCCTTACCATTTGCTGGCGATGATGACCACACTCTAAGAAGATTTCTTCCAACACAGTCAGCTACTGTTGCTGCTCAGTCTGATTTGCAGTACCAGCCTTCTGTATCAAGTGTAATCAACGGGGAAGATTGGATTGCTTTTAGCCTTAGTAACAACGGTGACAGTGTTGAGAGGGATGCTGGTGCTCATTCTAATTATACATCGACACACATCCAGAACGTGGCAAACCAAGAAAAATCAAATGAAGGTAGTTTTTGGAAGAAATTATGTTGAATTTCCTTTTAAAGCAAGATTTTTCACCATAATGTTATTCTAAATCTATACATACTTTTCCCTGACTTTAACCCATTTAATGTTTATGTGATGTTATAAATAGATATGAATAGTGGAGCTGGACTTATCAGGACAACTCCAAACGAAGTATCAGATGGCCCCTTTTCATTCCCTCGCCAACCACGGTCGGCTAGACGTGCATATCTCTTTGTAGATTCAGACTGAGTAGAAGGAAATGAACATCATTCAGGTAAACAATGCCAAGGTATCGGGTCCCTAAATGCGGATTTATATTCAGTAAACGTTACACAACATCCAGTAGGTGGCACCACATGTGTTGTGGTCGTGTGAGTTAATGGTTCCTCCTTCCCGTCATGTCTACATTTGGCTCACTTGTTAAGATACTTTGTGGTAATGACTAACTAATATTAGGCATTGTTGGCAATTCATCCATAATTCACTTCCTCGAAAATAAAGTGGACACTTGCTATGAAGCACCTATCTTAAGGAAGTAGGACAGTTATTTTGGAAAGGAGAGAGTAATATGAACATTATTCATTGGGGTGAAAAACAACATTAAGGTTTCCCTTAATATAACAGATAGCATGGGCGTAAGCAAATATAGAGTTATGGACACTTGTTTAAAAACTCGTTTAAGAAGCTACACTTAAAGATTAAATTGGTAGTGGCTAGTGAACCCAAAAGGTTCAAGAAATAAAACTGGATTTTCATATATTTATCTATACATGTCTCTTACTGCATGCACACTGGCATTGTTGGTGTCTCACATGCACGCACTAATTGTTGCTTTCTTGTTATATGATTCGGGTACACAGAGATCCTTGTAAATGATAGATTGGAGTTGAAGTCAGCTGATGAGTTATCAACTGATACCTCCAAAGATTGGACATATCTTTGGTAGACATTAGAAAACACAATATGGGCACTGACACAATTTTATTTTGTATCAGGGGCTATATGCTTGATTCCATGTCTCCTAGCCTCGGGCTTGAACATGTGGAGATCCAGGTTGTTGTCGGAGTTCCAATACCTGGTAGTGCAGCTGCTGGAATAGACATTTTAGGTTTAAGAAAAGGAGGATTAAGATGGTACCATGAACTCCCAACTTGTAAATATGTTGTTATAGCTTCCAAAATCATGTGGTGGGTTAACAATTACAAACCTCCCTTTACCCTGATGTATTTTGTTTCTCTCATATAATAGCTATATATTATTAGGTTTGAGTTGCTGATTTTTTTTGAACGAAAGGTGCAAATTTCATTAAAACTTAATAACCATTACATCGATGTGTGTCAAGGAACATGCTCCCTGGCCACTAAGAAGGACAGTACGGAACCGAAGTTCATTATTATTATTATTATTATTATTATGGGACCAAATGCTCGTCTATCATGTTGTCTGCCGTACGCTAAATCTTAATGTCAACTCGTGTCGCTCCAGTGCACTTTGAACCATTTGTGTTGCGTTGCGAAGAATGCTTTTGACTAGTTTGTGGCGCGTGAAAAATGATGTGTCGATAATAAATCTAATTACTTAATTGAAAACGTTAACCTTTAAAAAAAAATCTATACAATGCATCGTCAATGCACCAATCCCTTACGCCGCTAGCATTACCCTCACGCCCCCACATATGTTTCACCACTGCATTTGCATGTCCGTCGAGACATGAGTGGTTCTAGACTCTCGTGATCTGCCGAAGAGGGGTATCGTTTCATGCTCACCCGGCTTGAGCATGGAGTATGTCTACATCCGATAGGTCGTTGTTGTGTCGGATGACACATTGTTTCAGACCCAGAGGCATATAGAAGACCATTGAGGTAAGAACAACAAAAATGTGAGAGATTAACCCAGATTTATCATGAGCACGTCCAAACAAACTGTTATAATGTTCCCGATGAACAACTGCTAGTTGCGACCGAGGATGACTACAAACTCCCCGTGGGTAGAAGTTCAATAAGCATCAGTGGCGGGAGGACCTCTGAGACGCTCGTTACATCGATACGATTTAATAATTGTCTAATTATGTTTCCATTTTAGTGCTGCTTTTTTAGTATTTCGGATATTATGTTTAGGGCAAAATACATCTTAATACCCCGAAATATACGCGTTTAACGTTTAACTACCCCAAACTTTATTTGTAA
>JAYMTN010001377.1:0-13002 GCA_036897425.1 Erodium trifolium
CCCTTCACCTGTACCGTCCATTCTTTGAAAATCGACGGTCATTATTCATCAACAACCAGCGATCCACACCGAATAAGTGATGGTTTTATCTGGAACACATTGTCGCCTTTTCAGTGTGTTCCTCATCAGAAACCCACCTTTTCAATGAGTTTTTGATGAATAACGAAAGGTAACAGCGTGTTACCGATAACCCCTCAACTATACATTCTGTTTTTGAGAATCAAAAATCGCAAGTTACCCCAATATATATATCAATAGTCCCAATGTTGTTCAAATCCTAGTGGGAAAAAGGGATTTTTTAAAAACATTGCAATCCTCAATAAATACACTCTCTCTACAAAAAAGCACAGCTGCTATATCAAAGCTAGGGTTCATACACACACACCAACAGAACCAGAACACAAAACCAGAGAGACCCACAACTCAAAAACAGCTAAAGGTCCAAACTTTGAAGCTTTCCTCAGCCATTGAAGCCCAAACAGAGACAATAAGCAAGAAAAAACAAAGTGGGTCTTCGAGATTGAGACCTGTAGTGAGGATTATAAGGAGATATGATGGTGTTCCTGAGCTTGATTCTCCTGTTGCTCCTGGCGCCGAGCGCCGGGAGCATCGCAGTATTGAGACTGTAATGGCTTCCTTCTCTGGACAATTGATCAATCTCCTCTTCACTGCACATTGAAACCCTAGCATTCAATCCGATTCCGGCGGCGTCCGCCATTGTTGTGCTCTGTGTTGAAGCTCTCTTGTCTCTGTCCCTCCTCTTTTTTCTGCTTTGAGAACCTTCGTATATATAGTTTCCTCTTTTAAATAAATAGAGGATTTTGAGGGGTTTCTTATACTTACCTGACTGTGACCTTCGCTGGCCAACACAGTCGTTTCCTTTCTTTTTTCTTGGGGGAAGATACTGATACGTTATTGACTTATTTATGTCAAAACTGATGATTCTCCTTGATATTTTTTTTTGTATGTTTTTATATTAAATGTATATATACAAATATTGTACTCATGTCATAATATCCCTTAATTTCAACATTTATGTGAATGTGATTATATTCATTATAGTAAATGTTAAGATTATTGCTTTAATTATGCAATAGAAGATTAGACATAGCTAATTACGTGTATTGTTGGGAGGAAAGTAAATCGCCGACGGTTTGATTATTTGGATTAGTCATTTGAATTTCATGTTGATATATAAAATATAACGCTTAACAAAAAAGGAAGTTAAAAAGGGACGCTCTAATGGTTAAGGCTCAAACTCTCGTAGAGATGATCCTGAATTCGACTTTGTCTAAGACAATACTTACATTCAATATCAATTAAATTTCTTTCCGTTTTAGGTTAATTCAGTTTATAAAATGTCGTTGGGAAAGAAGAGAGAGGCATAAATGTACTTCCAAAACAGAGGGTTTTAATACTTGCATGAAGAGCATTTTGATAATTAATACTCGAATTGTTTTAAATAAGAAGAAAGTTAACCTCTTTAACACTGCATTAATTTATGGAAAGTTATATATAATTGGTAGGGTTTTTGTTTCCTGAAATAATGAATAATATGAATTAATCATCAAATAATGGAAACATAATTATTAAGGTTAAAATAAAAAATTGAGTCCATACATCTCACATGTAATAAGTGTGATTGAAATCAACAATTGTGAGCATTCATGTTTAATCAATGTGAATTATTTTTATTTGAATTTTATTGTGCGTACCATAAACGAATTGATTTTGTTGGTAAGATGTGAATACATTTGTTTTTGGTCGGATGCGAACATAAAGAATTGAAGTCCATAAACTTTAATTCTACAAGAAGAAAAGCCAATATATCCGTTTTTGCATAGTAACGTCCCACATGAAATGAGAGTGGTTGATGAAATCGACAATTGAAAACATAAATACATCTTTGTACTCGTGAACAGATATACACAATTATTATGAATTATTTGCATTCATATTCATATCGTGTAACGATAAATGAATCGCTTTTAGGTAAGTTGTGAACATATATATTTTTTGGTAGGATGTGAAACACATCTCACACAAGCTATTGGACCATTGTAAGTCATGGACCATGGTTTAAATTGTGTATAGTCTTAGTGAGTTTTCATGGACCAAGGTTTAAATTGTGTGTAGTCTTAGTGATGGGTAAGGGTGTGTCATGTGTGGACCACCCATAGGCAAGTAGTAAGAGATAGACCCAAAATGGTCCATAGCCTTTCCAATTGGTTGTTGTCCCCCCATATTCTTGGTCCTTGGGCAAGGTTGTAAAAGTCCCATCTAGTATGCCTAGACCCCAAAATCTATAAAAATAAAATGCTCGACTCGTCGTCACATTTAAGCCCTAAAATCTAAAAGTCATTCGACTTGTCGGAAGTTTTGAACTCTGTTTTGTAAGGTTTAACCTTTGGAGAAGAAATGAGAAGGTGAGAGAGAGACAAAATGTGTGTAATGATCTTGAATTTCTTGATAAAAGTAATATGACACGTGTTTTTCTTTGGTGATTTATTTTACCTCTTATTTTTTGTTATAATTGAAAAATATAATTGTCCATTTATAAACCTTTTTATAATTACAAAAAAGATTGCGAATTTATTTTTTGTTATAACTTATATAAAATAACAAATTTATCATTATAATTTAGATTTTAATTAAAATAAAGAGTAAAATCAAAATGAGAGCATTATTTGGTTTAGTAAGATATTTAGGCTCTCGAATGAAGGTGAGGAGAAGGAAGGAGAATGAGTCATGTTTTTCCTTCTCTTCCTTCTATTCGGTTTTGCTTTCCTCTTATGTTACCTATTACAAAATCCTTTCACGACATGTGAAGGAATCCAAGGTTACAACAGGTAAAGTTAGGGGAGCTACTCGCGTTCGGCATTGTCCGACTAAGCCTAAAACGAGCTCTGAAGAACATCTTTCTTCCAAGTTGGATGGTGAGAGGTGTGGCCGGGGTAATAAGGGTACCACGACCATGGTTACTCAAGGAAAAGTTGATAATCATGACTATACCAGTTCAGGTTCGGGTGAGCCGAGTTTGAAGCTCCATAAGCGATTGAGGATAAAGGATGTTGTCGAGGACGAAATATTCGTCTGTAATGCCTTATGACGCAACGAAGGCCTAGGTTAGACACGTTTTTGGAACTTTTGGAGAAATCTCGTCCTCCTCCGTTCTTCGTCGACCAAACTACAAGGCCAAATTCTTTGGGTTTATCCGTTTTAGTTCGAAGGAGGCAGTTGCTTAGGCATTATCTAGCCTGAATGGCTTCAAGGTGAATGGGTATATATTGTTCGTAGCCCTCGCCCAACTTCGGAAAGTTTTTTCGACCGAGCAAGTCACCGGAGGCGTAAAACAGAGCATAGGCATTGGTGAGTTATTCAAGCTGGCCCTTGGAAATAATGGTACCATGGTGGATGTTTCTTGTGTGCAGGCCGGTGAGGTTGTGGTTGACGGTTCGTCGGAGGCTTGTCCGAGCTTTAGAAACTAGAGCGGAGACATAGAACAAAGTCTATGCGAACTCGTTGTAGGGGAGACCGGAGGGTCCACGAGCTTGGTGAAAGCCAGGTTGGCATTGGTTCCTGGTGATTCTTTATCACAGCTCCGACATCTCGCATCGCCAGAGTCCGGTGGTGTGTAAGTTACTCAGGGCCGAGCCGACTCTCCCCGGACGGTTGGTGGGTTTCATGATCCAGTGAATCACGCGGTTACAATCAATCCTGTTGAGACTGATTCGATTTCAAAATCAGCGAAGTTGTAGGGATTGGTTGTGAGTTATGCAAGATCCGGTTGTGGTTTCGAAACGAATTGTGGTTTAGCAGCAATTTCGTCTTAGGATAATTCAATTGGGACTCTTCTTGAGCCCATTGAATCTGGTGTCCCGGCTCTACAATTTGGTGTTGCGAAGACCCATGTTAGTGGTCCCATTGTCAAGGAGCGGTGTGTGACAAACGGGCCAGATGGTGGAGAGCAAGCTAGTCCAATTGTAGTTGTCACTGGACCAATGGGAGGTGTCCAGGATTTTGTTGGGCCTTACTCGATTGAGCCTATTTTATCTTTTGACCCGTGCGTGGAGCCCATTGATCGAGTTGAATTTTTACTGACCTTTTTTAGGGTTATTGAGGCTGGTGGGGGACACGGTTCTCAAGGGAGTGTACTTCCGGATATGGGTAATCCTCTTGAGATAGGGGTTCCAAAGGATTCGTCTTTGTCTGTCGCGGTACAGGGTAGCCCTTGGAAGGAAGCCCTCCTAAAACCCTCGGCAGTCAGGGGTCGTTTCACTAAGAAACACTTCCTCGGGTATTGTGTTTGACTCTTCCAAGCCTACAACTCGTTCTATGAGTCGAGAACGTGCTCTCAAAGTTGCACCTTCGGTTGCAGATGTTTGGAACCATGCGGCTCTCAAGCCTTCTCTTGACCTCAAATCTTTTGTGGACATTAAGGAGAAGACTTCCGTTGGATATTGATTTTCTTTTCGTTTGGAAAATAGTTTAGGTCTTTTCGTTTTTTTAAAGATTATGCCTTTTACCTTCTTTTGGGGGTTATTTTGTACCCAAGAAATAGAGTGGGTAAAAAAACAAGAGAAGAGAAACGAAAAGGTGAAATGATAGGGTAAAAGAAAGAAAAAAAATGAGCCCAAAAGTAGACTAGAAAAGAGATTTTAAGAAACGGTTTAGTTTAGACTTGTGGTAGAAAAAATAAACGGGAAGTATGAAAAGCATTGAGGGTGTGAGATGAAGCATGTTTGACAAGTTATATTTTATGAGCTTCTTATTCTGATCCTTTCCATACCCTTTGCCTAGCCATACATTACAATTAAAGTCTTTTACAATTAAGGTATTTTTTTATTCTTAATAACTATGATTCCTTACGATAAGGGGAGATGGGATTAGCATGTAGCGTATGAATCTCTAATATCCGTGTACCATGGAAAAGAGCAAATACGCTAATAAAGTGAACGAGGGGGACTGGTTGGAAGAGTCGGCCTCTATGTGAATAGCGGCCTGATTAGTTGCATTCATATGTTTATGTGTTTTTTTAACCTTGCTCGATTTTGTAGCACATATTAACACTAAATTATCCCTATTGATCAATATGCACTTTGACTTAGCAATCACCAGTTTTAGTAACCTTTTGAATGTTGCATCTTTACTTTTTCGTTGTTTAATGAAGGAGGTCTGGACTCCTCCTATCGAGGTGAATTTCGGGGTTTAATCGGGACATATCTTTTATTTCTTTCTTAGTTTAATGTTCTCGGGGCGAGAAAAGCTTAAGTGTGTGGTGTTGGTGTGGACGCAAAATGCATCGGTTTTCGATGTTTTTAAGCCAACATCTAGAGCTTTTCAATCTCGGGTTAATGTCTTTTAATGCATTTCTTTCTCTTTCGTACAGTTGGCCTTTATTCAAGGGTCGTAGACATTCAGAGTGAAACAAGGGTATTTAGGGCTTAGATGATCAGAAATGAAGAGGTGTCGGTTTCGGTACCCATGAATGCATCCAAGAATGTAGATGGAAGATCCAAGGCAGCTATGCGGACACCAGCACATACCGGGTAGAAGGAAGGGCCAGACTGAGTCCCGTTTCGGGCGGCCAAACGACCCGGTATCAAGTGCATTCTGGGCGTCGAACAGAAAAAAGGCCCCAAACTCTCTGTCTGTGCCCCGTAGCAGGCGCGCCCCGGGCCGCATTCCGAGTCGGTATCTTGTACAAAATGTGCAGCCAAACAGGTCATACTCAGGCCCTCTTCGGGCCCCGCTACGAGCCGCGCGCGTTAGTTCTGTTCCAGACTGCGTTTTTCAAGCCTTATATATTAGAAATTCTGGCATTATTTGAAAGAGACGAGCTTGAGAGGAAATTTCGGAGAAATTGAGATCTAGGGCTTGGGATTTAGGTAAAGAGAAGTGCATGAGAGCAAATATTGATGCAAAGTTGGAGATTCTACCGTGATAGCGGTATTTGTATCTACTTTACCTTTAAAACTATATTTGTCTATTGTTGTTCTTCTTGTTTGTGTTTCTCATTCATTACTATGAGCTAAATCTTCATCGATCTAGGGCTAGGGGAAGAAATATGAGTAATTGATTCAATGGGTTTATTTTTACTCTATGCAATTTGTATTTAGGTTAATGCTTGCATAATTTGAACTTATTGCTTTATCAAATTGATCACTTGAGAAATGAGAACTACTAGAAGGACTAAAGACTGTGCCACTCGGGTTTAAATATAATGTTATCACGAGATTGGGCCCATGTTTTGACTAATGAAAATGATAGATTAAGACAGCTTCGCTATCTTTTCTACTTGTTGTAAATGATGCTCATACCACCATTGAAGTCGATTCTTTGTTTGAGGTTATTGATTATTACTCGACCATAACTCGGGCCAAGTCGAGGAACTGAATATGGATCTGTCAGGTCGTGGGGCGTAGATCTGCAAACTGAAGCCCAAAGAAAAAAATGATTGTGTGGATGCGATTAGGAAAAGAAAGAAAATAGGGAGAGGGTTAGGTTAGTTGTCTCCTCAAGATAGTTAGGGTACTTCTTGAAAGTATAATGTGCACAACACATGGTTAATTTTCTTTTACTTTTGGATGGAAAATAGCAAAGTGAAAAAAATTAAGTCATAGTATCGTACACGAATTCTTTTAGTCATGTAGAATAATGTAAAAAAATACATAGTTAGACAGAGTTATGTTTAATTTTTCCTAAAGGAATTCATTCGTTGGAAAATCTGAGAAAAAAAATAATAAAAGGTCACTGAAATATCAAGGAATTGTTGATATTGGATCACGTATTTCAATCAAAAATTACTAATAGATCTTAACTTTAATTTTTAAAAAGACAACTTTAATTTGAAACACAAAAGAAATCAAAATTTATTCTTCCCAGCGGGATATTTTGCCATGTATATCCGTCTCCCCAACTGAAAATATCAAAAACTTCCATGCCTTGGACAACATAAATCTGAACATTAATTTGCCAGCATATTTGTGTTCAACAATGTGTACATAATTTGGTTGGTTCATTGTCAAAAAAAAAATAACATTAGAAAGGAAATATAGAAGTGTGAAGACTCATTGCTGGACTCATAATGCAAAATAGTGTATAATTTTGACTTGATACACAAGTTTTGTTGTTATCTTTAGGCCATACCAAGCTTATCATATCCTATATATGTGAACATTGACAACAAACCATGTGTAACAACAAAAATGATATATATATTTTTCAACAAAAAATAACAAATATGAGATATTACAAATGTTTTTGTTTTGTTTTTTTCTGTGACGTTACGAAAATATATGGGAATATACATACCTCTATACCTATTTGTTCCCACTTGTGTACTTAATAAGTGTCCAATCTTCTGACTCACGTGAGTACGTACAACCCAAATTTGTTTTATTAAGAATTGATATGGGAATGGAGGTTTCAATATAAGTTCAACTAGCACTGTGTTGAAAGCAATCAAAATTGAAACCCTAACAACTCTAATATTGATAATGTGCACTGTTTTAAACACACGAAATTAAAGGAAAAGAACAAGTATATAGGAAAGTATTTTGAAAGCATTTATGTGCATATATGAGTGGTAGTCACGTGCTTTGTTAGTTATTTTTTTTTTTTTTTTTTTGAAACGGGGAACGTAGGATTTTTATTCATCTTGTCGATCGATAATAACAAAAAATGGGTCAACGATCCTGAGCTCCAGAATATGTCTGGGACCCCCATGAGTTTTTTTGGCGCTCTTAGACCCGTAACAAATGTCTATTTTGCATCATAAACCAGATAAGGCAATACCAACATACTAAGAACTGAAATAGAAAACATAAAAACACGATAATAAAAAAAGTTCCCATGGCCGAAGTTGCCTAAGGAACCTCGAGAAAGGCTGCATAGGTGACTAATCGACCACCTTCTGATAGAACTTGTTTCTCATAGCAGACTGTACACTTGGTTTTATATGTTTTCAGAGAAAACTGTACACCCTATGCGTTGACTTTTCTATGTCTGTCCTTTGCGTCTAGGGTTTTCGTTTTCGACAACGGATCTTTAACCTCTGTGTGCATGGGCGTCTTCCTTCTTTGATGAAGGTAGTAGGGTGTGGTGACTAGTCGTGGGGCGGTGGTTGACCCACCGAGAAGTTGTGTCAGGCAGCCATTATGGTCGGCTAGCTCTTGCTTCGCCAGACTTGCCTCAGCTTGGCGACGGAGGCTCTATTGTGATGACGCATGCCACCGTAAGGAGAGCCAGGGATCGACGGAGGTGGGGCGACCGTTCTGTGGCAAATGGGGGGAAAAGCTTCTCTCGTTGTCATTCATGGTCGCGTGCGGCTTCTGCAGATCGTATATGCTTCCTCGATGCAATAAGGCTTGGGAAGAAGCCAGCTGGTGGTGAGGGCATGGAAGTGGTGAAGGTGGGTGGAGGAGCTGTGGCTGGTGCGGCTGGAGTGTTCAGAAGGGACGCGATCGGAAGCTCTTTCGTATGTGGTGGCGATGGTGATTCGAGGGTTACTCGGGTTTGCAGGAGACTCTCACCGAGAAGCACAACGATCACTCCATTCTTCAGCTCTAGTTTGGCCATGAAGCAAACATGGAATCCTTCCACAAGGTTGCTCGGAGGTAGTTCTTTTTTCGGTACACCAAGGGTCGTGGTTATTGGTCCGGTCTCGGCGAGGGAGTTGGTGGAGCCTCGGCCTCCGAAGGTTCTTAGTTTTCTCGATGAGCGAGTCGGGAAGGGGAAACAAGGTGTGTTCGGCCCTCACTCTCTACTTTGGCTAATGAGGTCACCTATGATCGAGCTTTCCGACAATGCGATGTTCACTCTGAACTCGCCCAAGTGCTTAAAGAGAGTGAGGTGGTTTCTAGAGCTGAGTTAGAGGGAGGACAAAGAAGGTTGAAGCCAGGAGTAAGAGGTCTCCTAAGGTCCATGATCGTGGCTTTCTTTTTCTTTTTTTTTTCTCGAATCTGCCTATGTCCTCCACGAAAGGACAACTACGAGATATTTTTAGCCAGTACGAGAGTATCACCGGTATTGTTTCCTCCTCGCACTTCACTTCAAGAGGTAGGTCCTTCGCCTTTGTTTAGTTTTCCCGTTTATCGGATCTACATAAGGTTGTTTCTTCTTTACACGGTTTCTGTTAGGGCATGCATAAGTTAGTTGTTAAACTTGGTAAAAGTTCGAGGCTTTCTTCCAAGCCTTATAGGATTTCTACCTTACATACTCCCCCTAGTGATTTGGAGGTAGTTACGGGTTTAGGGAGGCCTAGTTCTGGGGTTTCTCCTCTATAAGTTGTTGAACGTGAGGAGCGACTTGTTGGGTGGCTCTATTTCTAAATAGTGTCCTCCCAAGGCGAGGCACTACGGGGTGGGCTCTACCTCCCAGAAGTGCCTTTTCCTCCCGTCTTCGGAGGATGTAAGTTTTTCTTTGGCCAGTCCTGATTTGGTTGGGCGGACCGACCTGGGTTTTATTGTGGTGGTTGTGTCCTCAGCTTCTTCCTCCTCGCTGGTTTCTGCTATGGAAAGGGTAAGCATTTATGGGGTTGAGCTGTTCGATTTAGGGTCCCATACCATTCTCTTTTCGTGTGTTGATTGTCCGACTTGGCAAACCCTTTCTTTGGATGATTGGGGCAGGTTGCGACCCTGTTTCTTCATGGTAGTTGACTGCTTGGACACGGTGCTTTCTGGAGGGTGTCTAATGTGTGTTGATATCGTTGAGTTACCCCCTTATTTTTGGTGTTGGGACAACATGGTTTGTATTACGGAGAGGGTTGGTTCTCTAGTTACTATTCATCTGTGTTACCTAACTCCAGGCTAGATGTCTAGGGCTCTCGCCCTTGTACACTCAATAGATGTCGCTTCCCACAGTCAGTTTTTGGCGGTTCGGAGGGGAAAAGTTCAATCGAGGTGTTGGTCAAGAGGGCGCATTTCGATAGCATTGCTTCTTGCCCGCACCTAAACCCCCGACGGCCGCTCCGTTAGGTCCTAGTATTGCCGATCAGATCTACGGTTGGTGCTTTGTCTCAGGCTATCTGGCTTTTGGATCCCTTCCTGCAAGACCCTCCCCTGACGTGCCGAGGGATGGGGCAGAGACGTTTGTCATGAACATATCCTTCCTCCTACATTTTATACCCCGTATTCTGAGTCAGTGAGTGTTGGTGTTTTGGGATATGGGGCAATTTCGGATGTTGGGACAGCTTCAGTCTTGTTTAGTGCTCCTCTTGAGGCTACATGTGATGGGGGTGGTGTGGTGGGGACTATGTAGAGATCTACATCAAGGTTCAAGACTCGCCCTTAGCATGTGCTCCACCGCTTTCTTTCTCTAAGTTTCATTCTGACCTAGTAGATGGTCGTACGGCCGAGAGTATCACTCACACTACGGCGCGGTTTTCTTTGAAACTAGGCGTTTGTTACAGGGGAACAAGTGAGAAGGGCTTTCAGAAGATCGATGAGGTTCTCAACCACACCTATAGCAGCCGGGTCGCTGACTCCTCGATGTTTCCATGATTTTCCTTTCTTCGAATGCGCGTGGCATGGGGTCCTCTACGAAGAGGATTTTGTTGGGTTTTGTAGCTCGGGTTTATTGGGCTGATTTTGTCTTGATTCATGAGACGAAGTTGTCGAATATCTGCTTCAATATCGCTCGCTTATGTGGAGTTAGTCCGGATTTTGGGCATATGTTTTTTCCGTCATTGGGTTCGTTTGGCGGTCTTCTTTCCATCTAGAACAGTAGAGTTCTCTAAGTGAGGCAGGTTCACACTTTGAACAACGTTACAGTTTTGTAGGGAGTTCATCTGCCTATATGCACTCCCTTGATGGTCCTGAACATGTATGCCCCCATCTCAGTCTTGAGAGGCGTATTCTCTAGTATTCTCTTCAGTCGATTGTAGGTGCAGCCGAGCCTGAGTTACTTGTTGCGAGAGACTTCAACACGATCTTCTCCCAGAAGGAGATCTCTTCAAGGGTCATCTGCATGGTGACAGTTCGGATTTTGTGACTTTTTTTAGCTGGTTACTCGTACTTCCCCTAGACAATAGGCATTTCACTTAGTTTTGCCCTGCTTCTAAGTGTATTCGCATCGACAGGTTCCTTTTGTCTCCTAATCTTTTCAGTATTTCTGTCGGTCCTATTCAAAAGGGTCTCACCCGGTCCCTCTCTGCTCATTACCCGATCATATAGTCTATAGAATGGGTTGATCGGACCCTCGTCCTTTTCGTCTCATTGATGCTTGGATTAATCATGCCGAGTTCCTTCCATTTGTGATTGAGCGGTGGTCCTCTTACTTGGTACTCGGTGATCAGAAGTTCATCTGATCGACCAAGTTGAAGACTCTAAAGGGTAACTTGTGAGACTGGAACTAGAATATTTAAGTCATCTCGGCACCGTTATTTTTGAGTTGGAGGTTTGTATTTATGCTTTTGACGTTCTGGTTGGCACGAGGCCTCTCTCTGAAGAGTAGTTGATCGAGAGGTCTTTTTGCACTTTCAAGCCAGCCTTTAAGGCGGAGTAGAGGTCTAGCTTGTGGAGGCAAAAGTCTAGAGTCACTTGGGCCATGGATGGGGACTGTAACGTCGCTTACTTCCGTCGGGTTGTTCAGGCTCATGCATCGCGGAACCAGGTCTTTTCTGTGATAGAGAATGGTACATAGTATTCTAACCCTGTAGGGGTCAAGGCCTAGGTCGTCTCTCACTTTGAGGTTCATTTTTTATTGGACCAATCAACTCGTCACGACCTACTCGTCTTGCCTTTCGCTAGGTTATGTACTGAGGACTCGGAGATGTTGGAAGCTCCTTTCATTGAGGTTGAGGTTCTTGAGACCTTATTTGTCATTTGTGGAGATAAGGCTCTAGGCCGGATGGTTTCAGTATGGTCCTCTTTCGGGTGGCGTGGTCGATTATTCGAGCTTACTTCATGGGCTTTCTTCATTTCTTCCACTCTTCGTTTTATCTTGGCAGAGGGGTGAACTCGATCTTTATCGTTCTCTTCCGAATGTACCTTTACTAGGACCTTCTCCGAGTATCGCCCGATCAGCCTTACGGCTGCTACTTACAAGATTTTAGCTAAGATATTTTTTAGACACCTAAGGAGTATGATTGGAAACCTCAGTAGTGGTAGTTAGTCTGCGTGTATTTAGGGGCGATAGTTGGTGGACAGTGTTCTAGTTGCTATGGAGGTTTTGGGTTATATGCATCGTTCTCGTCATCCCGCCGCATTAGTGAAGATATATTTAGAGAAAGCCTTCGACAAGGTCGACTAGTCTTACTTTACTCAGGTGCTCCGGTGTATGGTATTTGGTGGGAAGTGGATTATGTGGGTCTCTTCGTGTTTGCAAGTTTACTCTTCAGTGCCGCTCAATGGGTCTCCATCTGGGTAAATCAGAGTTTTACTGGGAGTCAGGTAGGGGTATCCATTGTCACCCTATTTATTCTTCATTGTTGCAGAGGGATTTCATCATGTCTTTGAGCTCGGGATCAGGCAGGGGTTGTACAATGGTATTCGGGTTGGCTTAGTCATTCGGGTTTCTCATCTTCAGATTGCAGACGATACCCTCGTGTTCCTAGACGTCGGGGTTGACCAGTTTCGTGTGGTGAGGTGCATTCTACACATTTCTAAAGGGTCACACACAGTATAAAAAGACCACAACCAAGTGGCCGAAATGGCTTCGATTCAAGAAAATGATGTGCAATTATATTTAATATAATAAACATATCACTTTTATTTAAATCCAATACTCACAAGACCTTTATTTATATTTAATTAAATATCTTGCATGACATTTATTTCAATCATATAAAGCATTAAAATATGCAAGAAATGGGATAGGCCAATATCCACTATTCATCATGTTGTGAATTGTAATTTCGGACAAGACAAATATTTGTGCATATTTGATGTTTTTATTTATGTAATTTCAAATAAGGAGAGTAAAAGATAATTCTAGAATTATCTAACACAAAAGAGGAATTATAGTTGGACTAGAATAAAGGAAATAAGACTCCTTTTTTTA
>JAYMTN010001378.1:0-13000 GCA_036897425.1 Erodium trifolium
CCAACATCTACATTTCAAGAACTGACTGTTGACTTATTAGTCGATCAAATCTACACTGTAGACTTAAGATAAGACTTTAGGACTTATTAGTCGATCAGATCAACACAAACTAACATCTTTTGTTAGGAATGATATAAAACTTTAGGAAAAACTGCAAGAACTAACTGCAATATAACTATTGAATTCAAAAACTAACTGTAGACTTGTTAACGTTTTCTATCATTTCTAACGAAAAATGTTAGTTTGTGTGATTACCTTAAGTCTACAGGCCTGATCTGATCGACTAATAAGTCAATAACAAGTTTTCGAGCGGTACAACTTGACCATAATTAATTCTTGATTTTATCCCTATATATTTTGGGTTCGTGTCTCAATTGGGCCCAATATTATGTACACATAAAATACAAGCCATTTACTACTTGCTCTTCGGAGATTGCCTCTTTTATTTATGGACCGACCATGAAACGGATCCAAGTAAGTTCATACAGACAGTTTAAACAAGAGAGGAAGAAAAAAAGAAGTAAATAACATAGCAACCTTTTGGTAACTGTTTGAGAAACTCTTTACCGGGTCAAAACTAAAGGTCAAACCAAGTTCGACCCACTTGATGGTTCTGTAACTCGAAACAAAGTGTGGGCCCAGAAGTAGGTCCCACGTGGCAACACAAAAGAATATCCCGAAAATGACCCAAACATATGTACCATCTAAAGGCCACTCGTGGGGCCATCCCCAGATCGAGTGGCTCCGAATTCGCCAGCAGAGTTAGACAGCATTTATTGGGCTCGAGAATTATGGGCTCATCGAGTTGAGCTTATAGAATGGGCTTTCACCAGGGAGAGAGACATAAATCTGGGCTTCATCAACAAAACTTATGCCATATAGTATATGTATACACTTTAAGAAACATACATCTCCAGTAAATCCATTGAAATTTTAAGCATTTTGCAATATACCAGTACAATTCTCTAACCGGCTTATACATTTTCTCCAAAAGCTTACTCGAATCTGCAAGCATTCCCTACACACACATCCTTCTCCTTCCAAGTTCTAACTTTAACACACACTTTGCAAAACGCTTTTCTACCACACATGGGTGTCTTCCTCAGTTAAGGCGTCAAAAATGGACAGCATGAGCCTGCAGATTCCAAATACCATCCAAGGAGCAATCAACAGCAATAAATAAGCATTATTGCCCTCAGCATACGGGAAAAGAAAAAGAAGTCGAGTTTACATCAATCTTTACTTCATATACTGGAGCTAGGACATACAACCATTTAATGGCATAAACAAAATAAACAAGATAAGGACATTGCACCAGCGTATCAAAAACATGAAGGATTTTTTTTATGTACAAATGCTAATTCACAGTATGGAGAAAAAAAGATGTATCCCTAATGTGAAAAAAAAGCTAACCTATTTTAAAGCAGTCATACATACGGTTACAAATGCAGGGTATATTATGATAATGCTTTCTATAACCCCAGAAAAGAGGAGCGAATGTCTAACTCTGCAAACTCAGACTTGTATTTTTTGCCTGCAGAAAAAGTTCTTTATCCAAACAGTGGAAAAAAAAACATTAATCAGGAGAAAATAGAGACACTTCACAACGCTAAAGGCGAAGAACAAATAAAAGCACAGTAATGTTAATTTACTATGTGCAGAACAAACCTGAATATGATTATGAGAAAAAATAGCAAGTAGAAACCAAGCTTGATCAATCGATACTTCTTCTCGGCATTAAGAAATCTAAAAACTTCAGTAACATCAATAAGATGTTGCTTCTTAGAATATCTGCACCAAAATAACTATATAAATAAAATGGAATTCCAAGGGCACCCCAAACCTGTAGACAAGTGAAAGTAAATGAGAACTACCAATCTAAAATATGCATCATACATAAAGTAGGATCACAAATTCACTTTCATTTGTCGCCTCTCTGTTATTTTCCCTCATTATTTGTGGGATTGGAGAACCAGAGAATGCTATTTAACTAGTTCCAACTTTATATGTTAATATCAGAGTGGAAAAAAGAGATGAAGACATTGCATTCTTTAGTTTTGCAAATACTAGTGCTCCATTTTTTAGCTGGCATCTATGAACAGCAGATGTGAATTGATAAGATATAAGGGGCATGAAATGATAGTCAAATCAGAAATCCTAATTTAAATAGCACTCACCAAATTGCCAGATAATTTTTCAAAATACTATTCTCCTGAGTCTGGTTACATTACAAATATCACAGCACCCTTCCCAGAGATAAAGAAAGAAAATGGTTAGCAAAATTTATAAAATGGTTAACAAATGTAAAATTTCTGAGTATTTCTAAAAACCATGTAACTTTAAGAAGTGTCTAGTCTACAAAAAAAAACATTAGGTTAAAGTCTTCTGATTCGACAACTAGCAAACTTGAGACTTGGGTTTGCTTTTTGCTGCTCCTATGTGGTAATATCTTCACTTTATGGAAATCATTTAATTTGCACTATTTGGCCACTCGAATATTAGAGGGTATTTACTCTCTTCATGCAAAAATTTGCAGATATGCATAAAACATGTGTGATGTTTAGTAATAGATAACGTAGTGGTTTGGAAATAACTCTAAATATCAGTTAGCTGTACTTTATGAACTAAATGATCACATGATAGTCAGCAAGTTAAACAACAAATCATACAAGTGAATCGGAAAGTATGAAAGATGGCTTAACAGACATGATCGGAATCCTCTGCTATTAGAGGAATGTCTTCAGCAATGAGTAATGGTGGATAAGAATTTACATTTTATCTCAGAAAGAGATCTGGATCTAGGACAAATAAAAAATGATGACAGGAAAGGTAGGATACGGGAAGGTATGAAGCACATGTCTTATCATGTCCTGGTTCACTAAGACTCTAAGTTTTGACTAAAGAAACTAAAGTTGTATCATATGTATCCAATTGTTCACGGACAGAGTTATCAAAAAGCACTTGATTTCATCAAATTTATGGTTCCACATTACCAAAGACAGTATATTGGGTGATGAGGCAAAGGTTGGTACAGAAAGAACTAACAAATGAGAAATACGGCAAGTGTAATGCTTAATTACTTGATCTAATATGGTACTTACAGCATCACATGATAGCAAGCAAGGGGAAGAGTTATCAGAAACATGAACCAATGCCCTGTCAATAGGAAAAAAACACAGACAGCTGCTTGCACCACCATCTCAGGAACAACCAGCGCATTAATCCGAGATGAGGTGTCATAAGGATTGATGTAGTCAGCCTCAAGATCCGATAGGCACAGAAGCTACAATTACAAACAAATAGAACCCACAGGTTTCAAACACTAAGAGATAGTACCATATAAGACTTCATAAATTTAACAAACAAAAGTCACTACACTATCATGCTCTCATTTTTCGTCCCATCAACATTTTCAGATCCTACAAGAGTGTTTGTGCTTAAATAATTGGAAAATGGAAAGAACAATGTGCATAAGAAAAAACATTATTTATCATACTAAAATTCTGATTCCATTGACTGGTTCTTACAACTCTTTCTTCATGACTTTGCAATTTCTCAACTGAAATCAGAAATTCCCACCACAAAAGCCCACATTTAACCTCAAATTGAAGTCAAAATCTGCAGCCATGAGTTCTCACCAAGACATTTCGATGAACTGTAATACACGAGATCTACAGATTATTGAACAAAAATAGGTTCAAAGATTGAAAATGGTACCTGGTAAAAGGTCGATGCGAGGAGAGCGAAGTTGAGGAAGAAGACAAGAACCCAGAAAACCAAATCCCAAGACATGTTCGGAAACCGAGCTCAATTTCCGCCAATTGAGAGAGGCCTCCTCTGGTCTGCAGCGCCGTGATGAGAAAGAGAGGGAAAGTAGAGGAGAACCGGAGAAGACTGAGAACAAACAGTAAAGTACCGGTGGGACCGGACACGAACAGATCTGGGCCGTTGGTGTTAATAAGGTCCTAACTTGAAACGGCTAAGATTCATTTCCGTTATGATGTGTTTTCCGTCGGCTCGCACGTGTACCGTACACCTCATGGTACACGGAAGTCAATGGTCAATAACTTAAACCCTCGGGAAAGAATCAGACGAGTCCAGTCCACAAGAATGGGCTCACGTCCATACCAAAGCCCATTAGTGAGGCTCATGTGAAGCCCATCTGGCCCAAATGCTTGTTCGCGGTCAAAACAACACACAAAGCAGCAAAAGCACAAGAAATGAATTATTTGACACTGTAGCTGCAGTGGAGAGAGTGAGAGAGAGAGACCATGGAGCTGCGATCTCTGGGCTATGGCTATCCACTCGGGTTCGGAACCTTAACTTTCAGTCCCAACCATTACATGAAGAAGACGATTCCAAGACTCACAATCTCTTGTGAGCAACGGCAACAGGATCTCAAGGGACAATCAGTTGCTGTGAGTGTCTCTATTTTGATCCTCAATTCATTTCTTTTTTTTTTTCCTGGGAATTTCGAGCACTGCAAGTTAGTTAATGCAGATTTATTTGTTATAAATTCATTAATAAGGAAGAATGTGAAAGGGAATTGTGAGCATGTAGTAGTAATTTGAGTAGCATCATAATCAGAGGCCCTAAACCATGGCATGTATGGTATAGTGAAGAAGGGGGAAATCAAGGAAAGAATGTTTGTCAGCTCAAGAGGGTGTGCTTCATGTATATGGAAGAATATAGGGTAGGGTGCTAAGTTTTTGAATTTCAATAGTTTGTAAAATGGGTTTAATTTTGTAGAAATGAGGTTGCTAATGATACATGGTTGGTATTGAATGCACTAGGTAAATTCATGTGTGAAATAAATTTACAGGTTGTAGGATTGGGAAAATCTGGACAAGCGGCTGCCAGGCTTGCTCTTGCTAGGGGTGCTTCAGTTCTGGCCTTGGACGAGAATCAGAAACTGGGTCTCTTAGAGGTACATGCTGTCCCTGATTATATATGTTGCACTTTACTATTTCTAACCCCCATCTCTCTAAATGTCGACATATGCTTTTGTATATGCATACATACACAACTCTGACGGGAAAATGCTCATTTATTGTAGCATGATCCTCTATTTGAGAATCTTAGTGGTTTGACAACAGTTCTTGGAGACTTTGATGGAAGGATACTTAGGGAGGCAGATGTGGTTGTTGTTTCTCCGGCAGTACCATTGGAAAAATATGATCTTTCCTCTCTCTTGCAGTCGGTAAGTCTACTAACATGACTCATCCACATGGTTTTCATGAAGTAAAGAAGAAAGGAGGGATGCATTCTTTGGTCCTAAAACAAGCTTTATCACCAGAAATTGTGCAATAACTCTCACATTTCTTCAAATAAGAGGGGTAGTAGAGAGGAGGATGCTTAGGTGGATTAGTGGTAATACTAGGAAGGGCAAAAATTAGGAACAAGGGTGTAGCTTGAATTGAAGATACCACGTTCAAGCAAGCAAGTGGGAATGTAGTGACCAGTTTAATATAATACTTTGTGTTGGAGTTGAGATAATTTATTGATGCATTTTTCTGTTTCCATGCAGGGAAAGAGGATAATGTCTGAGGTAGATTTTGCTGCAGAAGTTCTTCCGGACAATGTCAAAATTCTGGCTGTAACGGGAACCAATGGAAAGTCAACTGTAACTACTTTTGCTGGGCAGGTATTTCAGTTTTACTTGTAGTACTCTTCTCTAATTCCTTTTATAGCTTTAACTGAATTGCCATATTTTCCTCTGTTTGCTACAAATCAAATTTGATTAATAGAGGATCTAGCTCCAGTCAACGGGTGAGATGCTAGCTTCCGTGTAAGTTTAAACTTTTTAACTTAGTGATATAGTGGCTAAGTTGTCACAGCAAGCAAACCAATCAGTGTTTAGTTGGATAAATGATCAAGCACACAGATTAAATGTTGAAAGCTGTCTTGAGTACTTCATAAAACAGAACAAACTTGGACATAAACCCGTGTTCTTTGTGAAGCTATTTATTTACATATGTATAAGGAACAACTTCAACTAAAAGATGGCATTATTATTTGTGTATAGTTCTCCTTCGAAACATAGTGGCAGTACACTTAGGCATTTAAATACATACTTGGATGATTGTGAAAGCAGATGCTCAATCACCTGGGAATCAGTACATTCGTTGGGGGAAACCTTGGAAATCCACTTTCGGAGGCAGCTTTTCAGTGTGTAACATGTCCTGCAAAACCCATGTTTCAGGCAAGGTTCACTGTGATGGTGTTCTCATTCAACGCAGTTAGTTTCTCTGTTGCGTAGTGTGGTATGTGGTGTTTGCTTAGTGTGCTTATCCTTGATGTATTAGGTTGCAGTCGTGGAGGTTAGCAGCTATCAAATGGAAATACCAAAAAAGTACTTCAACCCTTCTGTGAGTCGGTTTAAGGAGCTTTCTATGACTTCTAAGCTTTGTTTCTGTTAATTTCAGTTATCTTTATCTCATAGATTTACAATCATCTCACAGGTTGCGGTGATACTAAACCTTACACCAGATCATCTCGAGAGGCACAAAACAATGGAGAATTATGCTAAGGCTAAGTGCCGTTTACTCTCTCAGATGACTAATTCCAAACTGGCGATTCTCCCTTTTGGTAAATATCCCCGCCTTTTGCATCATTTCCCTGAAATTCTTTACTAGTGTTTGAGGGCTGATACCACATTGATGTGTACTTATTAAATTCAGAATGCCATAGCAGTAAAATATTGAACACAGGTTTCTTTGGTAATGCGATGTTAAGGCATTGGGTAATTCATTAAGGTAGTTAATTAATAATCCTATCGGGTAGAATAGAAGCTGTATTTGGTTCTTACAATCAGGGAAATAAATATTTCTTATATTTTATTTTTCACTTCTTACAATCAGAGAAGTAAGTTGTATTTGGTTCTTACTTCTTAGTAACAAAAAGTAATGGTTATTTGTTTTCATATGATATGTCTCTTAGGTAAAAACATCGCGTCCAATTAAATCACTTTCTTGCAATTTCAAAATACTTTATGGAAAATGAAGCTCAGACCTGACAACTACTGTGTGCTATTTCATCTAAGAACAAGGTTTGTTGTTTCTGGAATTTAGAAGCAAGAACCTTTGTAAGGCTTGTGAAGAGATTCTGTTTCTTCCTTACCTGTTCTTTTCATTTAGTTCGACTTCTTTTTTCTATCTTTTTGAATGTCAGCTCATTAAATTTACATCAAAAAGGTGTTCTTATACATAGAGGCGTATGTTTTTTTTTATTACACTGTGCTTCTTCGAGTTGGTGGACATGCATCTTTTAACAGCTAAGCACGTGATTCTCTCCAGGAGACCAGCACTTGAATGCAGCAATGGGAGAAAATGGGGAGGAGCTTAACCTTGCTTGGATAGGAGCCATACCTGGTGTTGAAGTAAGAAATACCCATTCCTTTATAACTAACATCGCATTTTAGTCCTATAAATATTCACACTAGACACATGGAACTATGTGTCTGGAGTCTGGACCCATATACTAATATATGCAACAGAACACGATTTAACCATGTTTTGGTTGAACATAATTATAAATGTGTCGTGTGCGTATTTGGAAACCCCACTCGCTTAAGAAAACGTGTTGTGCATGTCATACTGCTACAATATGTGGTAGTTATACCTCTCGTAGCTCTGATGGTAGTTTTTTTCTTCAAAAGATTAATATGGATAGGAAGATAGCTAGACTGGAAGTTCCTGCCATCGGAGTTGCTTCGCAATTACAACTGAACGGACTGAAGTTGATGGGGACACACAACTATTCTAATGCTGCAGTTGCTGCATTATCAGTTCTTGGATTGGATGTGGGAGTTGATGTTAGAGCCATTGGTTCAACAGTTGAAAAGTTAAGGGCTCCTCCTCATCGCATGCAAATTGGTAAGAGAAAAGGATAGTTATGACCAAGATGTTAATGAACCTTTTGAAGTGCGCTTATGATGAGGTTTAGTTTGGCAAGATGGCGTGCAACATCTACACTTTTATTTCCAGTACATCTGTTTTTTTTATCACATGATATTCCTATCCTTGAATCTTGAGCGGTTTAGTTCAAATATGCAGTGCGCATAGATACACATGGCGTAACATGGGTGGATGACAGCAAGGCAACAAATGTTGAAGCGACCTATGCAGGACTAAGGGGTATGAAGGAACACAAGTGTGTGGTTCTACTTGGTGGGATTGCCAAGGTATGCTTTTACTTACGCATGATAAACTTAACAGGCAAGCTACTGTTTCTACTCTCTCTTTGCTATCACATTAAAACAGACTTCCATGCATTTTCTATCCCGTCTTGATAGATACATGCCATTCGCAGGTCCTCGATGCAAAAGGATCAAACGGTTTTGAACTGCTGATAGACTCACTGAAAGACCATAGATGCGTTATCACTGTATGTGATTTGCCATGCGTGTTTTTTCTAGGTCATTTTCAAACAGACTTATGATCATTGTACATGAATTTCTTCCCAGTTTGGGTCGTCAGGATCATCAATTCAAAAGACATTGTGTGATAATCATCTTACCATTCCCTGTATACAAGCGGTGGATCTGAAGGATGCTGTCACGCGTGCAAGGGAGGTTGCGAAATCTGGTTTGTATTCATAACTCCAAAACTCCCCAAATCCTAAAATAAGTGTCCGCTTTACAAATTCTTTGTTTTTATAAAAAAGTCAAATAAAACATCTGTTTCTCCTCCTTGATCTTTAACATTTCTTCTTCTTCCTAGAGTAGCATCATCGAACATAACAGATTTTGTTCACTGCTAAATGCAGGGGATGCTATTTTACTGAGTCCAGGTTGTGCAAGCTTTGACGAGTTCAGAAATTTTGAACATAGAGGCATGGTTTTCCAGGAATTGGCTTCCTTGGTGTAATAGCAAGTTTCATTACATAAGTTGTTGACTACGTGATAATGTGAGTTAAGGTAACTAATATTGGATACGAAGTTGTGTTCAATTCAAGAAATATTGTACTCGCAGTGTGCATGTTATGGAAGAGCTGTGTCCTCGGGTATCCAATATGTTCAAACCCAACGGTAACTTTTGGTTTTCAAATTTAACAGTAAATGACATTGGATGGAACTCTTTTTTAACGTCTTCTCTGACTGAATTTACCAAAATAGCCTTGGCAGTGGACACTGAAAAGACATCGCGTCAGGGAGAGAGAGAAATGATCATCCTCTGACACACGAAGGCATAGCATGTTACTGTAAGTAATACTAATATTATAAATAACCAGAATTTGAATTTAATTGTGCCTCTAAACGTGGATTAAGTATGCTAACGGTAACAGTACTGGCCACTAAAATTCAAATTCTACAGCCACGTTGCTAAACGACCTCGTTAATACCCCCACTCGGCTACACATTCAAATTCCACTGTCTTCCCCCTCACTCTGCAACTGCTCGTTGCCAAGCGCCGTCGTTTTGTGATCCGATGAGCTTGTAGCATTGCCGTCGACATCTTCATTACCGGATCAGAAATGATGCTCCGTCTCCTGATTGCTGCGCTTGTCATCCTCTTCCCTCATCTGTCTTCTTCTCTTAACACCGATGGTCTCTCTCTCCTCGCCCTCAAAGCCGCCGTTGACGACCCCACCGGGGCTCTGCGTTCCTGGTCCGATTCCGACCCGGACCCGTGTGGCTGGCCCGGAATCGGCTGCACCGGCGGCCGGGTCACCTCGCTTGAGCTTCCCAGCAAGGGATTGACCGGGTACATCCCGTCGGAACTCGGGCTTCTCGACTCGCTCCAGCTGCTCAGCCTAGCTCACAACAACTTCTCGAAGCTCGTTCCGGCCCGTCTCTTCAACGCCACCGGCATTCGTTCTCTTGACCTCTCCCACAACTCCCTTTCCGGCCCGATTCCGGATCAGATCGCCGCTCTCACCAGCCTCACCCACTTGGATCTCTCCTCGAACCTCCTCAACGGCTCTCTGCCGGACTCCCTCAGCGAGCTTTCCAGCCTCGCCGGAACCCTCAATTTGTCCGACAACCTCTTCTCCGGCGAGGTCCCTGAGTCGTACGGGAACTTACCTGTGAGCTTGAACTTGGATTTCCGTTACAACAACCTGACCGGGAAGATACCTCAGGTAGGGTCGCTACTGAACCAGGGGCCCACCGCCTTTTTCGGAAATCCTGGCCTCTGCGGGTTCCCGCTCGAATCTCTGTGCCCGGAGGCTCAAAACCCCGGATCCAATTCCATCGCCAGCTCCAGCTCCGAGGAGCCTCAAAACCCCAGAGACCCCAACCCTAGCCTTCCGATTGTAGCGGAGACTAAGAAGGACCAGAGCAGTTCAATGGCCGTCCCGGTCATTTCCGGCGTCTCCGTGGTGGTCGGAGTGGTTTCGCTCTCGGCGTGGGTTCTCCGGAGAAAATGGCGGCCGAGCGAGGGCGAGACGGAGAAACAAATCACGGAGACCGTCGATGCGGTAACAGAGGACATAGAGGGGCAAAAGGGTAAATTCGTGGTGATGGACGAAGGGTTTAACTTGGAATTAGAGGATCTGTTGAGGGCGTCGGCGTACGTGGTGGGAAAAGGGAGGAGCGGGATCGTGTACAAGGTGGTGGCGGGTCGTAGATCCGGCGTCCCCGCGGCTGTTGTGGCCGTCAGGCGGCTGAGCGAAGGCAACACCACGTGGCGGCTCAAGGAGTTCGAATCCGAGGTGGAGGGTATCGGCAGGGTCCACCACCCCAACATCCTGCGGCTCCGAGCTTATTACTTCGCCAATGATGAAAAGTTGCTGGTGTCTGATTTCATCGGCAACGGGAGCTTGTACACCGCGTTGCATGGTAACATCCCTCTCTTCTCTTGATTGACTTTCGCCATAATTGATTTTCAATCACACCAACATAACAATGAATCTATTTATTAGATACTAAAATATTATAATGTTTTGATTGTTGTTGACATCACTGTGAATCAGTTGCATAAATGCTTTGGAATCAATTATCGGCTCTGCACTCAGAGAATCACTGTCCCAAAGATCTGTTTTTGTCTATATTAATAACTTCACCGCTCTGCTGACTGTTTCTGTCTCTGCATTTTCACATTGCTGGATTTTAAATCTTAACCCAGTAACTGTAACTTGCAACTGAGCTTAATTTTAAAACCCAGTAAAAAATAGTGGTAAAAATAAAGAAAATGAGTTGTAGACAAGGATAATTATTACAATCAACTTATACATTTCAACTAAATCCATGTTGGTTAGCAATCAGCTTCATATATTTTCATTCATATTTCATTATTCTGGTTGATTTAGTGATTATAAATCTTTCTATTTTGAACAGATTAACATAGTTGGATATATATGTTGCACTTGCCCTTTACATGTATCAGGTGTTTATACATAAGTCTCCATTAATTTACTTAGAGGCCTGGCTAGATGGGTCACATGTCAAATTCAATCTACAAGCTCAGTTTTAACTTGTACAGACACACACAGGCTACATTTGGAACTTTGTTAGTTGATGGGTCCCAAACTGCATGTTTGTCTTAATCACCATGTGAATTACTTCTTTTCAAGTCCTCCATTCTTTCTGTTGATAATAGATGCAATGCAAGTACATGCTTTTGGGTTTTAGTGGATCAAAACTACTTTGGCTGCAAGTGTGTGCTTTTAGTCCTTAGAATTTACACATCAGTGAAGCTCAAAAACTTATTTTGTGGACCCTGCTGTGGTAACCTCCATGTGCATATGTCTTCTTCGTTATTGCTGATGAGTAGGTTTAGTCTTCAATTTCTGTCGGTAATTTTGCGTTCGCTGTTCCTGGTTCTGAAGATTGCCAATGGTTTTGAATTGTTGCAGGTGGTCTTCCTGATTCTTCCTTCTCGCCTTTATCTTGGTCAGTTAGGCTAAAGATTGCCCAAGGAATGGCCAGGGGTTTGATGTACATACACGAGTGCAGCCCTCGAAAGTATGTCCATGGCAACATAAAATCAACAAAAATCCTCCTCAATGATGATCTTCAGCCTTATATCTCCGGTTTTGGACTCTCACGTCTTGTCTCAGCCACCTCACAGTTCACTACCTCAGCATCCAGAAACAAAAGCTTTGTAACCTCTGCAACAGGGTTGGGGATTTTATCTCCCTCAGCGTACTATGTAGCACCCGAGGCCCGAGTAGCAGGAAGCAAGGCCACTCAGAAGTGTGATGTGTACTCTTTTGGCATTGTCCTAATGGAGATCCTGACGGGGCGGCAACCAGATGGAGGGGCGGATGATGATGGGAAGGAGCTGGAGGGTCTGGTGAGGAAGGTTTTCAGGGAGGAGAGGCCCCTGTCTGAGATCATAGACCCTGCACTTGTGCATGAAGTTCATGCAAAGAAACAAGTCATTGCTGCGTTCCATATTGCCCTCAACTGTGCAGAAGTTGACCCAGAGTTGCGTCCGAGGATGAGAACGGTGTCTGAGAGTCTCGATCGCATTAAATCACGATGAAAAGTTGAAGAACTCAAGTGCCTGATGGAAGGTTTTGTTACTGAATTGTGCTAGTGTAGGTGTTTTGTTTCTGGGAGACATGTTGTAGCTGTGTGTCTTCCTAGTGTATTTTGGTAGCCATTGTTGTAGGTAATCCAATTCTCCTTGAATTGGCCATGCTAACTCTTTATTACATCTACTGTCCTTTTTCTTGTGTTTCGAATGAATTAGGATTTTACTTGTTTCAAATCTATTTGAGAGATGTTGAGAAAGGAATTATTACCTTATCAAATATCATATTTTAAACCCTGAAATACCCCAAACTGATAAATCAAAGTCCCTAAATTCAGTCCTAAACCTAAAAATCAATTTCAACTAAACCCGAATATTACAATATTAGAGCATGTACAATGGAAGGGTTTGTATTGAGCCTTGGGTTCTGAGTACTGTATGTCGTGTTCCACAGTGAGAGTCCTGTATTGAGTCCCTTATGCTGACTGTACAATTAATTGATAATTTACTGTTTTATTTAATTCATTATTAAAACAGATAATATTATATTAAATTGAAATAAAATACGTAATGATAATATA